>JAJJWW010000355.1:0-28964 GCA_023531295.1 Papaver armeniacum
TCCATACCGCTTGGGGGTGATAGAATTGATCTCGTGGTCATCCAATCATGCTTGTGGAGTTGGATGATGCGATCGATCATATCCGAGATCGATCTGTCAAGTCCGGATGCTCAATCGGGCTAGTATAACACACCGAGAGGGGCTCAATCGGGCTAGTATAACACACCGAGAGGGCTCAGGGCTAGTATAACACACCGAGAATCGCCCGTATGGGTATTTCGTACACGGATTCATTATAGTGCTTGGAGGTTCGTGTTACTCGTAAGAGTAACACTCGTCGTCATGCCATCGATAATGGGTACAGAAATACAAGGCCGATATGAAATTCGCAGGAAGGGATTGTTGCTGCATGCTCCAACCTGGAGGAATTTCATGTATTCACAGAATGGGATTGTTGCTACATGCTCCATTCTTGGTGAATTAAGTGAGGAGTATCCGTCACTTATAAACGGCTTTATCTTTTACAAGATGTCAGCGTATGATTATTCAGGTTTTTACAAATTTAACCTTGAACGAAAAATCCACCATCAACATTAAGTCCCTCGCCTAGCACATAATGGTTACATTATTGTGTGGTAGGCATGAGATGGTGACATGCGTAAATGACCAAGCTAGAGTGAATACATATTTACTAGGATAGCTTCACATTTGTCGGGCGTTTTCCGGAACTGGGTCGGTCTTGATTAAGGATGTGAAGGAAGCAGGACTTGATCCAGGTGAGTCGCTTTGGTTCCTCTTGTACATGTATGAGTTGCCGCTCCTTCAGGTGTACTTCCTTAGTTATACACGGCCTTCCTCGGGTGAATTTGATAAGCCTTGTTGATTGTTATCCCGAATTAGTAGCCTTCATAGGTGGTAAGTAGAGACTTCTCTTCCTTCTGGGATTCTGTCGACTTGTGAGATTATAAAGAATCATCTCAACGTGGTCGTTTATTCTTTATCCAGTATCTCGTCTTGTTCGATTTTTCGATTAATTGATCAATGGACTTGATGATCCTCTCTTTTTTTTTTTTTTTTTTTTTTTTGTGTGTGCTCATAACCTCTTCTTCTCTGCAGATTATCATGGAAGCGGTAGACGCTCATTCTCGTTGCTTCCCCGTAAAGAAGTTTTGAAGTTGACAAGCCGAAAACCATGCGCATGGAGAAGTGATGGCGAAGATCGATCTTCCTCTTCGTGAAGTCGGCTGTGCTATACAGGGGATGTCTATCTCCCACCTTCGTATTGTCGGGAGGACGTATCCGTGCACTTTCACTGCAATTGACATGGAGGCGGCGGAGGCGCGAGGAAACGCGGACACTAGTAAGCGCAAGGCGAGGAGAGATTTGCAGCGCGGTTGAAGAGGCGGAGGGTTGAGCATGAACGACCTCTCGAATGAAGGCAAGTGTGATTACCCGGTTCAGACGGCGTGATAATCCTTGATTCGTCTGAGACGAGCCTGAACGTTTGGAAGCAACCTGCGCGGCTCCTGATGTTGCTATGCCCTTTGATGCTCCTGCTGAAGATGTTGGGATGGAGTGCGCTGCTGCTGCTGCTGCGGCGGGGATGCCCGATGCAGAAGTTGAGGAAGATCCAGAGGGAGGTGCATCGACAGGTGACGGAGCTGACGGTGATGTGGGCGAGACCGACCCTCTTGATGATTGAAATTTCTTTTGTTTTGTTTTTCTTTCCAAGTATATTCCCGTATGCTTGAACATCTTCCTTGTACTCGATGGCGGTGAGTTCAAGGCTTTTCTTTGATTATTTGAATAAAGCTTTCCTTTACAATCCTTTGCCAAGACTGTAACCGAACCTTCTCAGGCGCAAGGGTGTGCCTTCATACATAATTCTTAGTGATAAAAGAAGTTATACTGTAATGGAATATCCACGGACTGTGATGCAATATCTTCCCGGCTTTCTTTGGCGAGATGGCTCAAATCATTTTCCGCACACGTTCTATTCCCTTCATTCCGTGAGATGTTTGCTTAGGGTTTCTTTTCTTGCTTGATGGATCGACTCGGGGTTGGTGTTTTTAGGAGTAAAGAGGTTCTCGGATGAAAATAATGCTTCAATTGAAAATTGAAACCCTAGCTATGAATGCAAGTATTGCAATCATTTTCTGGAGGGATTACAAATATGACATGAAAAAAGGAAACACGCTGGAAAAATATAGCACGACGTTTTAAGGTGTGTAGGATCTTTGGAAAGTGGTAGCACAAAAGTATCTTAAGTTCGGTAAAGTTTGAGCCATCGTGAGTGAACCTGTTATGCCCTCCAGGTTATCAGCGTTGATGAGCTTGCGGTAGCCACCTAGGATAACATCTCGCTACAGTGCAGTTCATCTTCTCTTTTGGTGGGTGAGTCAGGTAGAGTGGTCATCTTCACCGTCATGTTTCCAACATTGAATGTAGTCGCCTTCGTCACTAGGTCTCCAATTCCGAATGGGTTTGAGCGTGCAGACACTTGGACCTTGGCTTTGTTGTCTTTGACCAAGACAGCTTCTATGCTCCTGATAAAACGTTTGAAAGGGGCGGCTTCCCATTCACATCTCCTAGCCGGGGTTGGTTTGTCGGTTGGAGCCATTCCCCAGGACTTGTCAGAATGAGGGGCGGTAGTTTGCAAGGAGGGTTGTGTGATGAGACTTACTTGAGACCGGAACCTTTCAGTGTATGCCGACAGGCTCTCTCCAGGAAGTTGTGTCATATTGGCAAGTTGTTGGTGCGGCAGCGGACAGTCATCAGGTAGTCCAGCGGGCGTGTTGGAGACTCTTTCAGGTATCGAAACCGGTAGAGGACAGACTTCCAGTATGGCTTTGTTGTCATGTGTCCAAGAGCGCCCTAGGATCATGTCGTAGTTGGGATGATCTTTGACTATGTAGAACTTTGCTTGCGTCGAGGCATCACCCAATTTGACTTCAAGATCAATGTATCCATATGCATCTCTAAGCTCTCCACTTGAATCCTCGACCACGGTTGGATGACGGGTAGCTTCTTGCTTCGAGATCTTTGCCGCTCTCAAGGTCTTGACTTGTAATGATGTTAAACTCAAGCCGTATCGATCAACGCGTTATCGAACTCAACGTTTCTCAAACGAGTGACGGTTAGAGTCCCCGGTTTCCATTGCTCATGTCTTTTAGGAAAGACTGGGCTCTGGACAAGCTACCGGATGCAAACGTCTACCGACACAACGTGGTTGAGGGCCGCAAATATGTCTTGACGCTGTCCCTTGGAGAAATATAAGATTTCACACATGTGCTCCATCATAGATTGCACGGTCTTGCGAACCGAGTCCCTGAGAAATCATGCGGTTCCCGATAGGTAGCGGATCTCTATGAACACCTTCATTTCCAAGCCGGAGCTCCCCCTGTCTCAACTTTTTTCCCGAATATCCGTTTCAACCTCGTTGCAATCTTTGGTTGGATGATGGACGAACCTGTGGTAGCAACAGTATCTGGGATCTTCCATCTCTTCCTCGGTCGGAGGACGCCTGATAGGGGGCAGCTTTACGGCGTCGTCTTGGATCCACGCTTCCAGGAGCTCTATCACTTCATTCATGGGAAAAGGAAAACCTGTGTCTTTGGCGTTTTGTGCAGGATTCTTGTCTGTTCCTTTTCGAGACGGAGTCTTGTGTGCTGAGGATGTTCGCTTGGTTTGTTGTTCCGTCATCGGCTTTCCTCTTTTCTCCTCCGCTACCACACTCATGAAGGGCCAGTGTTGTATTGTTTGTTTGTGAGACGCCTGCTTCCTCGACTTTCACGCAAATCTTCACTTCGAACAACTCTGGTTCTTTCTAGTAGTGCCGGTGCAGTTGTTGCTGAACGCTTTGCAGCTTCGTGGAGCTCAGAGAATGTTTGAAATCGAGATTCTCCAACGGGCGCGGTATATGGGTATCATCCCATTGATGCATGATTCCACCAATTGTCGTTCGGTGACATTCGGTCGTGACAATCCAGTGCTTGGGTTCAATCTTTTAACGAAGTCGTTGGGATGTTCATTGTTCTATTTGGATAATTCTTCCTGTGTCCGAAACGTGATTTGTTCAGACACGAAGAAATACTTTCTGTAGAAAGCACCGACCATCTCGCTCCAATTGGATATGCTGTTAGGCGCAATGTTGTTGTACCAGGTGTACGCCCTCCCCGTAAGTGATTTTGAGAATTCTTTTAGGCGTAAAACATGATTATATTCATGTTCCCCCAAGGCTTCTAAGAATCGAGAAATGTGTTCACGAGCATTACCAGTACCGTCGTAGAGGGAGAACTGGGGAGAGGTGTAACCTCTTGGTAGAGGAATCCGTTGCACATCTTGAGGGTACGGCGGCTGATGTTGGTGTACGTCCGTTCGGTCCCCTTTTCCTCGATTTTGGAGAAGTCGCTCTAGATCTTCACGCGTAATGAAGTTGGAAGGCTGGTCTCTCTCCCTTTGGCGCTCAGGAACAACACGAGTTTCTTCATTCATGTGAGTCCGAGTGGAAACGCCTGCTCCGGGTGTATTGAATGCATCTCTTGCCGACTCCAAGGGTTGCCGTGAATCTTGCGGCAATCGTTCAGTCAAAGTTTTAAGGAAAGTGAGTACCTCTTTCTGAGTTGCGGCCATATCTGTTTGAGTTTTGGCAAGAATTTCCTGTTTCTCCATCAAGTCTGCAATGGTACCAGACGGTGGTCTTCCTCTTGTGTCTCCGGCTCCTCGTCCTGATGGAGGAGTGAAAGTTGTTGCTCTGGTAACCACTGGAGGCGTTACGCTCGAAGAGATGCCAGGACTTGCGGCTGCTCTGGCTCTGGTGATGGAGGTGTTACACCTCCGGGATGTCTCCTGCTCCGCTAGCGTTGGTAACAGAGGTAACGGCTCCTCGGGATGTGTTGGTTACGGTAGCTCCACTGACACAGCATGCCAACACCGGAGTGTTATCCACGCTAGCTCCGTCCGATTGATTCTTTGATCCAGACACTGAGTTCCACCATCTTGAAATGAATTGCTCGATTGAATTGGTTCTAAGATCTACCCTTTTTGAAATTGATGAAATTGAATCGGATTTCAAAGAAATTGATTTCACAACCGAGAGATTAATCTCCCACTGTGGTCGCCAATTGTTGATGGGTGAAAACTACTCCTGCAGAATTTGGTAATTTTGGGGTGTGAATGAGGAATGAGTCTAAACTCTCAACAAATGCACTTGCGGTGAGTGCTTGTAGATTCGAGAGATCAATCCAGTGCAAGTCCGGCCTAAACCAAGAAATGGCCGTTCGGACTTGTTTTGGTCACAAAGTGAAGGAGATAGGGTTGATCTTAGGAAGGGAAGCGAAGAAGGTGTTGAGATTGTGAAAGATGTTGGCTTGCTTATGACTTGTAATGTAAAGATGAGCAAGCTTACGGTTGATGCAAGCGTGCTCGAGTGTTTGAATACGGTTTGTATTAACACTTGGTTTCTCGTCCCGAACTTGTGTTGTTCTCCGTTATTCCTTGTTGTTTGAAATAGGGCGGAGAACCTATTTATACAAGTCATTGAGCCTCACTCACGTTTCTCGTGGGAAGTGGAGGTAGTGGAATGATGGAGTGGTGGAGTTGTGTGTGGCAGCATACGACCGGTCTTGCCCACTTCTCCAGGTTCATCTCTAACCGTCCATGACTTCCTAACACGTTCTTGTAATGGCGCGTTGCACGCCGCACGCTGTAAACCGCCGACCAATACCCAAAGTATGTATCCCCGGTTTGTGACATGATTGATGTCCGGAATGTGGATCGTGGATCCACGGAAGATAGCATGTAATGTGAATTGAATAACTGCGTTATTGAAAGTCGATACTTGTGAAGTATCGTGTGTATTTCATGCAAGTATCGCATTGTGGTGTGGTAAAGTGATGGGTAATGACTCCACACTAACCAAATAACTCCCGACCGGGGTTGTATAACCAAGTCTGGTGAAGTCGGACGGATGAGATGATGTTTGAGACACTCATCTCGGCGACCGTTGATGAAATCGGGGTTTTTAAAGAGGTGCGCAAGCATCACTCTTGACTTGGTCGAAACCAAACATAGGAAGAATTTTGTAGAGGAACGACCATACATGCGTGTTGACGGCATGATGGTGTACACGTCCATGTCTCACCGTTTCATGAAAGTGCAATCTAGGCCACTCAATTTGACCGTCAAAGAGGAGTGGTTGAGATCGGTTTGCGGCGTAAATCTCTTACCGCAAAAGGAATTGACAACCGCGTGTCATCCCGAAGTTTAAGGCGCGCGCCCCAAGACGACCCATCTTGGTCGGTCTTGGTCGATCATACCACCGTGTAGGTGGTAGGTTGGTGTTCACACCTATACTTGATTATCCCATGAAAACGTGATCTAAGCCATTCAAATCATCCGGTGAAGTTGAGCGGTCGAGATCAGTTTAGGATTTGGGAGTGTAACCGCACGAGTTTGGGCGTGCGTTTTGGGTTGGCCGGGAATGATGTGCCTTGGCCGACCGCAAGAGGAAGTAGATGGGCCCACGGTGATCATGCTGGTATGACCGGCCTTGGTTAATCCAATCTGTGACCCTCCATTCGTGCCGGAGAAGATGGACGCGCGTGATGGCTCGAACCCTAATTTTGGCTTTCAAAGCCGCGCGACTATGCCATTTCAGGTGGACGATTGTGTTGTAACCAACCATGGTTGGTTTTGACCGATTGGTCAAGTGTGTAGGCGGTCACATGGTGATTGTGTTGACATGTTCCGGGCCTTTTGAGTCTATATCTACACCCTCCATCTATACCTGCGAAGATGGATGGTTGAGACCGTTTTGCGGCACATGTAATATGCCGCAAACCCTAATTTAGGGTTTTCCGCCCATAATGCTTGGTATGGACGGTTTCTTGGCAAGCAAAGGCCGTGTGTATTCCATACCTGCTTGGGGGTGATGGAATTGATCTGTGGTCATCCAATCATGCTTGTGGAGTTGGATGACTGCGATTAGATCATATCCCAGGCAAGCTAAGGCCGTGTGTATTCCATACCGCTTGGGGGTGATGGAATTGATCTCGTGGTCATCCAATCATGCTTGTGGAGTTGGATGATCTGCGATCAGATCATATCCGAGACCGATACGAGTCAAGTCCGGATGCTCAATCGGGCTAGTATAACACACCGAGAGGGGCTCAATTGGGCTAGTATAACACACCGAGAGGGCTCGGGCTAGTATAACACACCGAGAATCAGCCATGCGGGTATTTCGTACACGGATTCATTATAGTGCTTGGAGGTTCGTGTTACTCTGAAGAGTAACACTCGGTCGTCATGCCACACCGATAATGGGTACAGAAATACAAGGTGATATGAAATTGCAGGAAGGGATTGTTCTTTGCATGCTCCAACCTGGAGGAATTTCATGTATTCACGAGAATGGGATTGTTGCTACATGCTCCATTCTTGGTGAATTAAGTGAGGAGTATCCGTCACTTATAAACGGCTTTATCTTTTACAAGATGTCAGCGTATGATTATTCGGGTTTTTACAAATTTAACCTTGAACGAAAAATCCACCATCAACATTAAGTCCCCCCGCACAGCACATAATGGTTACATTATTGTGTGGTAGGCATGAGATGGTGACATGCGTAAATGACCAAGCTAGAGTGAATACATATTTACCGGATAGCTTCACACTTTGTCAAAGGCGTTTTCCGGAACTGGTCGGTCTTGATTAAGGATGTGAAGGAAGCGGGACTTGATCCGGTGAGTCGCTTTGGTTCCTCTTGTACATGTATGAGTTGCCGCTCCTTCAGGTGTACTTCCTTAGTTATACACGGCCTTCCTCAGGTGAATTTGATAAGCCTTGTTGATTGTTATCCCGAATTAGTAGCCTTCATAGGTGGTAAGTAGAGACTTCTCTTCCTTCGGGATTGGCCGACTTGTGAGATTATAAAGAATCATCTCAACGTGGTCGTTTATTCTTTATCCCAGGTATCTCGGTCGCTTCGATTTTTTGATTAATTGATCAATGGATTTGATGATCCTCTCTTTTTTTTTTTTTTTTTTTTTGTGTGTGCTCATAACCTCTTCTTCTCTGCAGATTATAATGGAAGCGGTAGACGCTCATTCTGTTGCTTCCCCGTAAAGAAGTTTTGAAGTTGACAAGCCCGAAAACCATGCGCATGGAGAAGTGATGGCGAAGATCGATCTTCCTCTTCGTGAAGTCGTTTGTGCTATATGTGGGATGTCTATCTCCCACCTTCGTATTGTCGAGGACGTATATGTGGCACTTTCAGCTGCAATTGACATGGAGGAGCGGCGGAGGCGCGAGGAAACGCAGCAGAACACTAGTAAGCGCAAGGGCGAGAGATTTGCGGTGCAGTTCAAGAGGCGGAGGGTTGAGCATGAACGACCTCTCGAATGAAGGCAAGTGTGATTACCCGGTTCAGACGGGCGTGATAATCCTTGATTCCGATCGCACGAGCCTGAACGTTTGGAAGCAACTCCGCGCGGCTCCCCGATGTTGCTATGCCCTTTGATGCTCCTGCTGAAGATGTTGGGATGGAGTGCGCCTGCTCTGCTTTCGGCGGGGATGCCCGATCGAAGTTGAGGAAGATCCGGGGAGGTGCATCGACAGGTGACGGAGTGACGGTGATGTGGGCGAGACCGACCCTCTTGATGATTGAAATTTCTTTTGTTTTGTTTTTCTTTCCAAGTATATTCTGTATGCTTGAACATCTTCCTTGTACTCAGTGGCGGCTGAGTTCAAGGCTTTTCTTTTGATTATTTGAATAAAGCTTTCCTTTACAATCCTTTGCCAAGACTGTAACCGAACCTTCTCAGGCGCAAGGGTGTGCCTTCATACATAATTCTTAGTGATAAAAGAAGTTATACTGTAATGGAATATCCACGGACCTGTGATGCAATATCTTCCTGGCTTTGCTGGGCAGATGGCTCAAATCATTTTCCGCACACGTTCTATTCCCTTCATTCCGTGAGATGTTTGCTTAGGGTTTCTTTTCTTGCTTCAGTGGACTGACTCAGGGGTTGGTGTTTTTAGGAGTAAAGAGGTTCTCAGATGAAAATAATGCTTCAATTGAAAATTGAAACCCTAGCTATGAATGCAAGTATTGCAATCATTTTCTGGAGGGATTACAAATATGACATGAAAAAAGGAAACACGTTTGGAAAAATATAGCACAGCGTTTTAAGGTGTGTAGGATCTTTGGAAAGTGGTAGCACAGTATCTTAAGTTCGGTAAAGTTTGAGCCATCGTGAGTGAACTGTTATGCCCTCCGAGTTATCGGGCGTTGATGAGCTTGCGGAGCCACCTAGGATAACATCTGCTACAGTGCACGGTTTCATCTTCTCTTTTGGTGGGTGAGTCGGGTAGAGTGGTCATCTTCACCGTCATGTTTCCAACATTGAATGTAGTCGCCTTCGTCACTAGGTCTCCAATTCCGAATGGGTTTGAGCGTGCGGACACTTGGACCTTGGCTTTGTTGTCTTTGACCAAGACAGCTTCTATGCTCCGATAAAACGTTTGAAAGGGGCGGCTTCCCATTCACATCTCCTAGCCGGGGTTGGTTTGTCGGTTGGAGCCATTCCCCAGGACTTGTCGGGAATGAGGGCGGTAGTTTGCAAGGAGGGTTGTGTGATGAGACTTACTTGAGACCGGAACCTTTCGGTGTATGCCGACTGTGCTCTCTCCGAGGAAGTTGTGTCATATTGGCAAGTTGTTGGTGCGGCGGCGGACGGTCATCGGGTAGTCCAGGCAGGGCGTGTTGGAGACTCTTTCGGGTATCGAAACCAGTAGAGGACAGACTTCAGTATGGCTTTGTTGTCATGTGTCCAAGAGCGCCCTAGGATCATGTCGTAGTTGGGATGATCTTTGACTATGTAGAACTTTGCTTGCGTCGAGGCATCACCCAATTTGACTTCAAGATCAATGTATCCATATGCATCTCTAAGCTCTCCTGCTGAATCCCTGACCACAGTTGGATGACGGGTAGCTTCTTGCTTCGAGATCTTTGCCGCTCTCAAGGTCTTGATCGTAATGATGTTAAACTCGAAGCCGTATCGATCAACGCGTTATCGAACTCAACGTTTCTCAAACGAGTGTTCATGCTTGATGACAGTGTAAGAGTACTGCCCTCTAAAAAATTATCTAAATTCCAGGCTTAGTTGTGGTTCTTATAGAGATTATTTGAAGTTGTATGTTCCCAATTTTCCATTTGTATGGTCACATTTTCTGAATTTTATAGAGAAGTGACTTGCACATACCCGTTACTTACACTTTCCACCTTTCTTTTTCTTAGTCTTATTTATTGGATCCTTGGTTATAAAACTAATTTGAGTAAATCAACCATTTACTTGAGTTAGATTTAGTTGTTGACCTATAATTGATGACATGTAGCATGAGTTAATTTTCAGTATTGTTATTCAGAGATGCCACACAGTAGATCCATTTGAAAACCATGTCAAACTATTATTCAGCAACATGTTCCATGTCTAAATCTTTCAAATAATCAATCCACGATGGTTGTCAATTTTTGTAATCTGAGACTGTATCATTTTTAGTCACGCATTTTGTTGTTATATTTTGCCTCTTATCTGTCATCATAGTCATATTTTATACTAATGTGCAGTCCATATTCTTGGAGATTTTTAAAAAGGGTTACCAGATTCGCACTAGCTCTTCCAAACATCCAGCGACAACCACCTATAGAGCTTTTCCCCATATAGGCGAGGCTGAAGAAGGCAAGCCCTGGGTGACCTGCATTGAGATCTCTTAAGTGGAACGAATTAGATTTCATGGGGACCAATGATGTGATGTCACTAGCTTGGATGTGTTCATGCTTGATGACAGTGTAAGAGTACTGCCCTCTAAAAAATTATCTAAATTCCAGGCTTAGTTGTGGTTCTTATAGAGATTATTTGAAGTTGTATGTTCCCAATTTTCCGACTGTATGGTCACATTTTCCTGAATTTTATAGAGAAGTGACTTGCACATACCCGTTACTTACACTTTCCACCTTTCTTTTTCTTAGTCTTATTTATTGGATCCTTGGTTATAAAACTAATTTGAGTAAATCAATCATTTACTTGAGTTAGATTTAGTTGTTGACCTATAATTGATGACATGTAGCATGAGTTAATTTTCAGTATTGTTATTCAGAGATGCCACATAGTAGATCCATTTGAAAACCATGTCAAACTATTATTCAGCAACATGTTCCATGTCTAAATCTTTCAAATAATCAATCCACGACGGTTGTCAATTTTTGTAATACAGACTGTATCATTTTTAGTCACGCATTTTGTTGTTATATTTTGCCTCTTATCTGTCATCATAGTCATATTTTATACTAATGTGCAGTCCATATTCTTGGAGATTCTTAAAAAGGGTTACCAGATTCGCACTAGCTCTTCCAAACATCCAGCGACAACCACCTATAGAGCTTTTCCCCATATAGGCGAAATTTCAAGAAGGCAAGCCCTGGGTGGCCTCGCATTGAGATCTCTTAAGTGGAACGAATTAGATTTCATGGGGACCAATGATGTGATGTCACTAGCTTGGATGTGTTCATGCTTGATGACAGTGTAAGAGTACTGCCCTCTAAAAGATTATCTAAATTCCAGGCTTAGTTGTGGTTCTTATAGAGATTATTTGAAGTTGTATGTTCCCAATTTTCCAACTGTATGGTCACATTTTCCTGAATTTTATAGAGAAGTGACTTCACATACCCGTTACTTACACTTTCCACCTTTCTTTTTCTTAGTCTTATTTATTGGATCCTTGGTTATAAAACTAATTTGAGTAAATCAACCATTTACTTGAGTTAGATTTAGTTGTTGACCTATAATTGATGACATGTAGCATGAGTTAATTTTCAGTATTGTTATTCAGAGATGCCACACAGTAGATCCATTTGAAAACCATGTCAAACTATTGTGGATACTAACCATATGACAACATAAGAAACCTCTATTTTGTTACATAAATTGGTCTCTGTTTATTTGGTTAACATACATAAGTATATTTATATCATGCGGTACACGATTTAGTGTTACAATATGAGCAAATAATTTTTTTCTTCTTATATTTATCCTTATCTTTTTCGTAGGGCGATGAACTTCCTAGGGTTGTACCAATGAAGCGGAGCACAGAAAAATTGATGTCGATAAAAGATTGGAAAGAAATATGCTTGAATTATAAACGATTCCGTCGATGCTACAAGCAATTTGAAGATATAGTCACGGTTGTTGAGAGCAAATCTATTATGGAAAATATTCTTACATATTGGTAATTGATGATACATATTCAGCAAAATATATTTGAAGTAAAAACTCACCTAATTGTAAAATAAAATAGGATTTGATATTGATTTGCAGCTCAAAAACAGTTGGTTTGTTGTCTTCGAATGTATAGGTTAAGCTTTTCAGTTGAAAAACATCCGTAAAGTAGTATTTCTTACCTATTGATTTTTGTTGCTAGAGATTATGGCTAACAAACATCTATGTCGGGAGGTTGGTGATCTCTTCACTCACGCCAATATAGAGAATGGCGAACTGTTTAAGTGAAGACTAAGACATTTTATTCATCATCTGCCAGCCTTCGAATGATATTCCAGGTATACTATGGTCTTTCGTTTTTTGGTTCTTGGTTTAGTAAGTAGGACTGTTGATATATATTGTACGCTTCAACTTGGAAGATATTTTTGTGGGGATCCCTATTGAGCTTCTTAAATGCAGTTAGCTATTTATTTTTAATAGTTTTCACTTTAACAGTGATTTTGTCTATGATTGCTGTATTAACTCTAGAAGAAATGGTTTTTAAGTTCAATAGCAAGAAACTAAAGCTACGGTTTAAAAAATGACTACTTGCTTTAATTTATCAATTCGATGTATTTTATTTTTATTCATGTATCGACCATAACTGATATCCAAATCTTATCGATTATTCTATGTTTTTGCATTTAACGAATTCTTATACATACCATCTAAAAATATGGTATCCTTTGTGTTTTTACTTTGTTTTGTACGTTATATATACAAGTTATACATGACCACTACTTTGTAGTATAGGACCTATAGGTATTCATCCAACAATATAGGTATACAAGTTTCATCCAACAACAACCAGCATAAGTTCCAACTGGTGTTCATCCAATGCTTTAACTGCTTATTCCCAATTTGGGTTCTTAATTTGTAAGATTACCGTTCATAATCTATGTTGATGTCTACTCATGTACTGCATAAAATTTAATGTTTGTCATATCTATACTATTTGAGGTATTGCGGACGGTTGATTTGGTTCCGATTTTTAGAGCTAAAGTTTTGTTTGGTTGGATTCTACAAATTAATGACTTCAATAGGCATAAATTGTATTTCTTAATGGGGACACCATTTTTCTTCATTTTTTCAGCATCCTGATTTCCGTCCATACTTATGTGTTCTGCAGGTCGAAGAAATGAAGCGCCTAATGAGTTTTTCTGGATCCTTTTTTTTTTTGTTTCCGACTTTCCGTTGAGGTTGTAGATGACAAACCCACAAGAGGTGAACCAAAAGACAAGCCATTGGAAGAGAAAGGACGTAAGATGGTAGATGCAAGAGAGGAAGCAGAGATAGCAACATAAATTGAAGTGCTCTTTCCCCATTCTAGGACTGAAGTGCTATTACTGTATTGGTATTTGGTACTCATATGAGTGTGTTTGCATGACCATAATTCTTAAGATTTTGTGGTGATTTTTTTTTTTCCAGTGCGCTTTAGATGAGTTCACAAAAAAGTTGGTATGAATAATCTTTAGTTGGAATAGTATCATTTACATATATGAGATGGGTTATTTTGGAAAAATTCTAATAAACCATGTGATTTACGACAACAGGTATACAAGCATTACTTTGTAGCAACACAACAGTTTTGCTGATTCATGTCTTAGGAAAGGTCAAACAGCGCATGAATTCATCTTTTTATAATTCCAGTTTGTGAAAAGCAAAGCGTAAAATGCATGGAAGCCACACTCCAAACAGTTCCAATTTTTGAGCCTTCACTTTCAAAGCCATACCGATAAAGGTGGATCTAGATTTTATGGTTAACACTTTCAATCTGTAAACCAAAATAGCTATAACCACCGCTGGCAACTATTCACTCGGTCTGACAAATGTAAAAAACCAGAACCCGTGCCGTTACGGCACGGGCCATACCCTAGTATATTATAAGGAACAATGTTTTTTTTTTTCTCATTGGACGTCCCTCTATATTTTGGGCATAATCGATCAACTAATACGTGATCTATTCTCGATTTATAAAACATTGTCTAGATTTATGTGTTTTTTCTATAACCAGAATCAACGGTGATCTACTCTTTGGGGAGATAAAGTTCGGCCGACATCCGCCATTACAAACATCTCCTTCTCCTAGAAATGTCGGCATAATAATATTGACATTCAATGTAAAAGGTGTTACATATCACATGCAAATTTGTGAAATGCAACTTTTCAAAAGAAAATAAACAGAATTATGAAATGCAAGAAGTGTGCATGCAATGTTACTGCAGAGATAGCTTTATTTATGTTGAGATTTAGAAAAGTCGGTTAATGTAACAATATTATGTTGAATCCAGATTTGAGTAACACCTTGTCAGCATTACATGTTTGCTGTGGTGTTTGAACTACTACTTATGCGTAGTTCTATGATACAACTTAATATGCCTTATCCAAAATTGGCACTGGTCCCCAACAAAGAACGCCATAGTAGCACTGTTAATTATGATTCGCATCCATTTTCTTAATATTGCCACTTTTGATTTTTGGTTTTTGGTTTTAAAAAATTTAAACAATATACTGTCGATTAATAATATATATCTCAAAAGCGGTGTGTCTAAAAATAAATACTCATGCTATTTATGATCTATATTAATAAGTAAACACTTGACTGCCCTCTTCATTTATCTCGACCACCGGTGGCATGTCAGGATCCTTCTCCATAATCTCGTCCATTTCATCATCATGTTCATTCAGTTTTATCAACATTGGCACGTCATCATTGTTTTCTATGATGTCATGTTTTTTTTACCAGTAGGTGTCTCTGTCAGGAGTTGTACTTATCCATTCATTTTTGTTTCATAGATATGCTTTCTCCAATGCATTATCATAATGAAATATGTCATGTGCTTTTCGAGTGAGATATATGAAGTTTCTTTCTTCAAGTATGAATCTAAAGACCATTGATTTCCCTATTGCAGTTAATATTTCTTCTACCCAGTCTGTCCGGTTTTTCTGCAAGACAAAATTATTATTTAAGAGGTTGCATTCATTATTTCTTTTTTTCCCTTGAATATTGTGCTCATCATAAACATCTTGGTTACATATCATATAAATCTACCTTTGGCAATGCCATCATTTTTGTTACTTTTATATTGTTACTTGTAACCACTTCACCGCTTGTCCCATTGTTGTAAAAATACTTGATGTAATTACCATCGTGTACTATAACTTGGAGAATGTAAACTGTCACAAAGCATGTATTAGTTTAGTAACATTTTGTTTATAAAATGTAATAAGAAATAGATGAATATTTATAACTCAACATTTCTACTTGTTACCGTAGAATTGGTGTGTTTACTATGACCGCACATCTATCACCATGGCTCACCTTTCATATAGACGTATCTTTCTTTGCACACTGGACATGCCACGGAGATCAACGATTGTTCCTTTAACGGCGAATGTTGCGCCCCTAAATTACATTCAATTTTTCATAAAAAAATTTCTTCGCAGTTAAATATAATTTAAATTGAATTACTTTCAGATCTGACGCACCACGTCTAGTGGGAATTGCGCCGTCCCACTCCTCGGATGCATCATAACATTTAAAAAAATTATTGATTAGCAAATTATTTTCTGTTTGATAAAAGTTAGATACCCTTGGACGTTTTGGACGGCCATATCCTTGGATATATTATGGGGATATCTAATTCATGGAAGCAAACTAATAATGGTAATGAAATACATGTTCTCATTATTATAAAATAATGGAGATTTTATGGGGTATTTAAAAAATGTTCCCTTGTTTAAAATATACATGTATGGCAAGAAATAGTGAATCTTCTTATTCGTTTTAAAAGAATAAAACAAAAAAGAATGCTAATAACCATAAAACATGTGTTTGAAATCATAACCAAATGAAAATCATTGCATACAAAGTATCTTGTTACACAAAATTTGTCGGTGCCACTGTAGTACAGTGGTAAATTCACTGAGTGATGAAACCAGTGACCTAAGTTCGAAACTCGCAAGCACCAAATTCTTTACCGATCAAAAAAAATAATCCAAATTTAAATGTAAAAACCTAAGAGAACTCCCAGAAATAGTATGTTCGAATATACTAAATTTTCCCCCTTCCGAGTCCCCCTAATGCATTATAAAACATCTATAAAAATATGGATTAATCTGGAAATTTTAGTATATAGGAACATATGATATCCTTTAATAATGAAACTATATATGCTACATGCATATTTTGAAAAACACATAGCGAAAGTAAGATTGAAATTTTAAGTTATCTACCAAAGAATTTTGTGCTAATAATGCTTAAACCACAGTTGAATATCAATTCTAGATATGATTTTTGTTCCTACACCTTTGGTAATGGAAACTCAAAGCATCAACCAATTTTTTGTATATTGCTACAGCCAAAGTTTTGATCAAATTGTATAGAAGCTTGAAAAGATTTTGAAACGTTGTTGGTTGATCAAACTGAATATGTGAGTTTTGAAGTACCACCGCGCTATATTAACATGGTTACTATTTTGTTTCAGGTTTCCCATTATGTTTATGTACAGAAGTATAACCATATTTGAAAAATATTTAACATAATGTTGATTTTGTACTTTCTTGCTTCGGATATTTTTTTAATTGTTTTAAATTTTGTGCTTGCTCTGTATTAGATTCTGCCATTTTCTTGTAAACCTTTTTTTTGTTTGTTCTAGACTAATATTCCAGTTGTTCCAACTCTCATAGTTGTTTATCTAAAAATAAATAATTTCATAGTAGATAAAGATGAGAATTTGTTTTCTCATAACAAATATTTGCACCAAAATTGTTTAGCTTTTTATGGTTGTAAAGACTGCACCCAGGATTTTATGTTAACTGGCTCTTGCACAAAATTATTTAAGGTACTCAATTCTTATCTATGATAGAATTATCCCTTCCAGCCGGTTTGCACCCTCAAATTGCCCTCTTTAATTTGAACACTCAATTCTTATCGCCTCGTGCACTGACGATACAATGAAAAACCTATTTTTCTTAGAAAGAAAATTATTAAACTCTGAGTCTCTTTTTGTGCACAGAAGAATTCCTTGCAAATAAGGTGGGCTATTACTGCCTTGCTAATTGCCTTTTTTCTTACCCATTTCACATTATTGGTTTGGCAGAGCTCCAGTCTTCGAACTACATTAGTGACTCTATCATTCTAAGACTGGAGCTCTGTAAGGCTAGACCACCAATAAGAATGCTTGAGATGGTACCATGTCCCCTACAACGGAACTACCTATAAGGCTGACATATTAAAATGCAAGGCGATTGAAGAATGGGAAATCAATAATGTACAATGTGTTGTTACGACTTTACCTAGCCAATAATAATGCAGGTCCAACTTTACCTAAACAATAATTATGCATTATGATGGTAATACTGAATTCTTATATCTGTCATAATTAGCTATTGCAGCCATTCCATACCCTCAAATTACCATGACAAATTAATAACAATTTGTAGAAAATGAGGGTATAGTAAAATCAACCAAGAAAATTGTCAATTAATCAAATCACTAATAACAATGAATCAAATTCCCGTAGTAGTAACTTTTGTCCAAATTAACATGTACTATCCGGATAGTTCCTAAAAACATAGTAAATAAATCTAACAAAAAAGAAACACTTAAGAGCACCAAATAATCCAAATACATTCCTAAACTTCAAATAAAATAAAGAATCTTTGTTTCTACTTAGATGTGGTTATGATATTTGTCCAGTTTCATTTTCTGGGGGTGTGCGTTGAGCCACCCGTTCAAGTTCTCTAGCAGCACCTCTCCTTTCTCCCTTGTATGGATAAGTCCAGGACTCCAGTTCATCAGAAGCTTTCGTATGGACCCTTCAACACTTCGAAATTGTCCGACTGGTTTGTTATACCGCATCTTGTGATGGGTACCTTAAACACAAAGGTATCATTCATGATACGATCAAATACTCTCACAGCTTTTTACCCGGTTCATTCACCTGCAGAACGGATCATGTGCACCAATGAACGCAACTTGTTTAAGTCTGAAGCAAAACTATGTACCTTTTCGCAGAGTTCTTCGTGTTCTTCGGCCGCGTACTTTATAACGCGTTTGGATACAAATCTGCTTCTGATTTATGCTTCTCCAGATGTAGAAGTCTGAAGCAAAACTATTTTTCTTCATAAAAAACTAACTTTTCTGCTTCTAGAAGTCGTTCTAAAAAATTATAGCCAAACTGACTTCTGATTTTTCGACTTCCAGAAGTCGAAAAGCAACTTCGATTGAGCATCCAAACACTTAGCATTTTTCCAAAGATTATACCCTATGATAGTGAATGTTATATTCTCCTACCCATAGATTCCTACAAAAAGATCAAGTAAAATTAACTATCAAGACAGAGGTATATGTTATTTTTCCATACCACGGCACACCTCCTAGGTACTCAATACCACACTCGCTGCAAGAACCCTGTTCATGTACATAATCTACCGGCTTGTAGCAAGTTTTGCAAGCCATGTAGTACCAATCTTTACCATCTTCCAATCCAACAACGGTAGCCTCACAAAGTAGCACATCTAACCGATATCACCAATTACCTTATCGGGTCCAAACTCAATTCCACATTACACTAAATATCCATGAATTGGCAATACATCTACCATAACTAAAATTTCAATTAACCACATTGCCATCAAATCAAAGTAGACCTAAGCACGGAGAACAGTGAAGTTGCAAACATAAAATAAGAATACAATAAACCACATAAGATCTCAATAGTTCAAAGTTTCAGACATAGTAAGTTGAAGTACTATGATTGTGATACCTAGGGTGACTTCTATAACCCAAATAGAACACACATTCACTATATTGCACGATTTTGTGCCTGGTAAAAATTCTTAATATGAAAATCAACTGGATGGTAAAATAAGTTCTAAATATCTTTTCATTAGAATCCTTTCTAAATGTATCTACGATTAAACCTTCTGGACACCTGAATTGATATCGGTTTCAGTTAGCAACCAACCAACTTAAACCAAACTACATGAAGTCCATGACCATGCCCCATCACTGAATGTGAGCACACCTGTTTTGAATCATGAAACCTTTTGATACTTATTACAAACATTGTTAAAATCATCACCCAAAGGTACCAATATATCACGTATAAAAATAATAAAGGGTATTTTTAACGGAGAAAAAAGAAAAGTAGGAAACTAAGGGTAAGCAGCCGATGTGATAAGCGCGAAAGATCTTACTTATTCCAAACCTAGGATCCTCTTGAGGTAATGGTAAATGATAAAAATGAACAAAATGGTGTTATGATCATCAGCATTTTGCTGGTGTCACTATAGTACATTGCTAAAGTCATTGGGTTATGAAACAAAAAACTCAAGGGTGAAGTTTAGCCTAATTATTAACTTTTACTGAAATAAATATATTATGGTAGATTAGCCTCCTCAAATTGGACCTGACCAAAAAATAAATAAAGCATTCAATTAAGATCAACACAGACTGCAAAGTTTTTCCCACGTCAATATTTAGTTTTCACATGACAAAAACCAAATAGGTATCTAGTTCAGATGTTAAAGCTTGTCGATTGTTTATAAATTCCATTATGTTCTTGATGACTACAATAAACCATCATAAGTGACATTTGTTAGGTATGTAAAGTCTTAAGCATTGGTCAGGAATATATTGTATTGTACATCATAGGAATCTATTGTCTTTAAGAATAGCATGCACTTAAACTTTAAACTTATATAATAAGAAATTCAAAATAGTAAACTTTAAACTTATATACTCCCTCCGTTCCTAATTAATAGGCTGGTTTTGTTTTTAGAGAAAAATAAGGAAATTAGGAGAACTAATCATTGAAAGTGGTCCTCATGACACTTTCAACAAAAGAAGTGAAGTGAAATGGTCCCCATGACACTTGTCAAGAAAAGAAGTAAAGTGAAATGGTTCACATGACACTTGTCATCAAAAAGAAGTTAAGAGAAAAGTGGTCCCGAGAAAACTAAAGTAACATTTGATTTTCCCAATTAGGAAACTAGCCTATTTTTTGAAACATCTATTTATAGAAACCAGCCTATTATTTAGGAACGGGGGAGTATCTTTTGAGAATCTGAAAGACCTAAACATCCGAAAATAGGAGTGAAGACATCCGAAAAAAAAAAACATTGCGCAATTACAAAAACTGAATGTGAATGCTAAATCAATCAAAGATGATATAGGAAATTAATAACAACTGTGCATATTATCCATTGGATAAAGGCCACATGCATAGTTCTTTGTCTTGCATGTCTTGTAGCCTAAAATAAGAGCCTAAAATAAGAAAAATAACATCTTTTGACATTCAAGATTTTAAAATCAAGCAACATTTCAAGGTCTTCTAAACCGTAAACGATGTTTAAACTCGATGCATAGCATGGGCTCATGAAATTCAAGATTTTTAGTTAGTAAAAACTTATCCTGTAAATTATCAACAAAATGTAGATGATATGTAAAAGAATTGTATCATTTGGTTTTGAAACATCTTCCACATCCCACATTTGTTTTCGATTGAAAGAGAAGATATAATAAGCGGTATCATTTGCTTTTGAAACATCTTCCACATCCCACTTATTTTATTTTATTTTATTGAAAGAGAAGATATAATAAGAGGCAAGAAGAATTTACAAAAGCTACCAGAGGTAAGCACAAAAACAAAACTAAAAGAACATTAAGCAAAAAATGAATCCCAATATTCTACTGTTCCAAAGAAGTTGAGATGAATTCTGTGTCCGTAAGCCGCAGTCCAAGCCAAAATCAAAGACCTAGCTTCGGTACCCAAATCATTGTCTATCTTAAAATAGTGATTCTTTTTAAAAGTTCTGGCTTTCCTCTCATTCTTCCACATCCCACATGATAGTGAAATCAAGGTCCCTTAGTTATGTTACTTGTAAAGTTGTCAGTTTGTGTAATATTGTGCGCAATTATAGTTATTTGCACGCACACATTTAAGTCTAAAACATAGAAATGTCGATTTATAACAATCAACTAAGATCATGTTGGAATAATCTGAATTTCGACGGGGTCTTTCCAAAAGGTGCAAATCATGTTAAGCTTTCTTGTATGACTACTCTTAAATTGAACCCAGTTTAAATTGAACCCAAAGTATAAATAAGATTTACCGATAGCATTTTCCATGAGCCTATCCTTTTTCAACGTTTGGAAGGCATTTTCAGTCAAAATGACTTATATTAAGCATGATTTCATGGCTTAATATCATGTGGCAAAGACACCACCATAGACTCCTAAACCTCCAACCCCATTAGCCAAGCCACCAACATATACTCTTGTGCCTCTCATCCCATTGGAAAAACTACACAAGTATACTATAAAATCTTGTAAATCCAACTCCCACTACCAGTATCTCCCATACCGTAGCCAACTTTCACCAAGTAACTCAGAGTTACAAACACCAGACCTCATCTCTCTATCTAAATGCTCTAAACGTTCAGGCGGTGGTCCTGATAAGTAATTAATTCCAGCATTCATAAAATACACATATTCGTGGCCAGATCTTAATTACCTTTTTACACGTGATCCTTAAGGTCTTGGTGCTCAAAACTTCATCCTTTCCCACTCCTTTTATTCGCAAACTTCCAGACCTTCAACACCAAGACCTTGACAATAAAAAGAAACATAACTGAAATTCCAACAATAAAAAGACCAAAAGACCCGCACTGTCTAATACTTAAGGTACCTATCATGGGATAGAAAACAACCTGAGGAAACAAACAAACCAACAACCAACAAAATCAGAAAAACTTTAGTACGTAAGGGTTATGATTGTTCGAAGATAATGAACAAAACATGAAGGTAGAATCTACGTTAGGGTTATGATATTTCGAGATAGAAGATAATGAACAAAACGAACAAAACATGAAGGTAGAATCTACGTTAGGGTTATGATTTTTCGAGGTATAAGTTAATGAACAAAACATGAAGGTAGAATAGAAGATGATTAACAAAACATGAACACCATAAAATACCTGTAGAGGAAGACGCGAATCTGCTTATCCAACGTTCAAAGTCTTCGACTGTGGCTTAGAAAGACATCCTCCGGGAAGCCAAAATTGGAAATTAAATTAAACTATAGCATTAGTATCTTATTAACCAAATGCTTACTGGTTTTAACAAAAAAAAAAAAACCAATCAAATCAATGTAATCATGGAAAGAATAGGTGAGCATAAGTTGGCAATGAATCAACCGTTTTAATCTAAATATGGATAGATGAATATTTCTTTTAGAAGTTCGTAGATCTGCTACCTAAAATATATTGAAACGGAAAGGCATAAAAATCAATATAGGGAAATTAATAAGATTGCTTTTAAAATATTTTTCCGTATAAAAATCAAAATAACCAAAAAAAAAACAAATATATGCCCAAAATATGAAAAGTGATAAAATCAAATATTTCCGTTTATGTTTGTTATTTTTTTTAGATCAAGAACTCCATATAAAATCAAAATATATAAATTAATATTTTCACATGATGTTCTCTGAGGCTCCAACAAATTTTAGTGGGTTTTTCTGATTCTCATTTTCATGCTTTAACTGTATTTGATCTCCATAATTGTTAGAATTGCCATCCTTAGTTAAGTCAAAATTCCTGAATAGGTTCACCATTAGTAAAGTCAAAATTCCTGAAATAGGTTCATAATAAATGAATGGAGATCAAGTACATCTATACTAATTCACACACAAAGAGAGCTGAAAAATTTCTTGAAAGCTTGACCGCCTAAGAAGGTCCAGTTCATAGCAGTGGTTTTATGATGTAAAATGGAGTGAAGCTTACCAACTTTGATGCATTTTGCTGATAGGATTGTTCACAGTTTTACACGTGCTAAACAATTTTATGAAGTCTGATTAAGCCAATCCAACGGAGTCAATAAGAAAATCCTATTGGCTAAATTGTTTCCATGAATTTTGTAGGAAAATAAACTCACGTATGTACATTACGATGACAACCTATCTTAAACTCAAATGACATACTTTTTTTTTGGTATGTTAGATCACTAAATATATCAGTAAGCACAATTAGCAATTAGATCTATGCCCATCAAAAATAAATAATAAATAATAACCATCCAATTTTATCTTGAAAAAAAGTTTCAAAGACATTCCAGAATCAAGAACTCATATCATATCCCCAACACTCCCAAACCAAAAAACTTCTCATAACTACAATTTTAGAAAAAATGGATAAAAAAGGAACCTCACTAAGTTATATCCTTCGGAGTGCATCCCCACAAAATTGAAGGAGGTGACAGTATATTGTCGGTAGCGTATCTGTACCACCAGATTGAATCCTCATCAAAGCCTGACATTCCTCTGGAATCCATATGATGTTTCAAGCTATGAAATCCTAACCAAGTTGAAAAGATATGAAATAAAGCAGAATGAGCTTATCTGCTTTTGTGCATCACCCTTGATTTTAACTATATAATATGTAGTATAATGTTTCCTGTTTGGAACATCACCTAAAACCAAGAATTCAAAAAATTTATTGGGAAATGTTCTCTGGCTCATCACTAAGCTTATCTTTGCAAACATGTTCATCCACATAACATATTGAAAAGAAACTATCCTGTAGCTAGTAGTTAGCTTGGAAACACTAAATCTCTGAATAGAATACACACATCCCTCCTTAACCTTTGCACGTGGTCCTTTCCCACCCTAGCCTGCATCTGAGTTCCCTTTATCCTACATTCAAATGTCAGGGAACTTTATCGATAGAGGAAAAAAATAATCACATCTTGGTCAAAAACTATTGATTATCACCTTCTCTGCCTTAAGTAACAAAGAGATGTCATCATCTCCCACCCATTAATTTTTAAGCTGCGCACATGAGATATAAAATTATAGGTATATACCAGATTGCAAGAGCATGAATGACAACTTTTGCACTTTTCAGGTTTCTGTTAAGATGAAGCAAAGAGAGTTGTACTACAATTCCAAACTGCATTTGTCAAACAACCAAACCAACAAAACTAAAATTACTTTTTCATACTATATACTTGTAGAGAAAAATCACTAAAATAGTGGTGCCGCTAAAAATTACCAAAGCATGGCACCAGATGACAGAGAGCTTTATAACCGATACTATACCAATTCAAAGATTATTTTTTTTAAGGTTACACAATACAGAGATATTGCCCAGTGAAAATATGTAAATCCTTGGTAGCAATTAAGGAAAGAAGTAACGGCGAGTAAAAAGAAAAAGATGGGGGAGAGGCGGTAATAAATAAAGTCTCTCTTGTTAGCGTAAAAAGTCTAAAAACAATAAGAAATGTAATTCGCCACTATCAAGAATCACATCACCAGCAAGAGATTTTAGAAGGGAACTACACCAGTAGTTCAAAACACACACCCAGAACAAAATACTAAAGCAGGAGATCAATCCCACTACATATTACCTTAAAAATTGTGGTACCTGCAACAATTTTTTTTTTTTTGAAACCGATACATTTTAGAACTGCTATTTACTGACAATGCACTTTAAATTTCAAGATTGCGATTTCCCACTTTATGAAACCTATTGTACAGTATTTGTTAATACACGTTGTGTGGCGCGTTATATCGTGGAACCATGTATTTCAGTTGGCAAGACACAATTTAATTATATTACCGCTTGTAAGTAAGTTAGTGATTCAAATACCAAAACAACAGTCACCATATAGAGGAATGAATCTGGTGTTCATCGAACACACAACCTTATGACTTGATGTCATACGCACACTGTACCATAGTGCCGCAGACTCATATTCATTAATGACCCGGTTTGCACCATGAAACTTTCCTATAACGAAGAAATTAGATTTGTAAAACAAAAAATTTAAAGGAAGAACAACACCGCTGCTTTCGTGAATCTTCCAAAACACAATTGCACCTTATGGCAAAGAATATTAATCATGTTCATCAAAAACATGCAAGTTAAGTGTCATACTTAAGATGCCATAACAAAATATTTCAAAAAGCGCCCTCCAGATGGAGTTAAAGTAAGGGATGCACCATTTCAAGGTTTGTAACTACGGTGTAGCATAAAGAACTCTGATGATCAACATCTTTTTTGTTCCAACAAATTGCTTATTATAGGAGTCCATTCTCATACATACGATTTTATCATTGGATGACGTCGATGTTAAAGTTTCAACTGGATTGACAAAACAGTCTTCTAAATGGGATCATATACAGCAGTACCTGGAAAGAAGAGTGTTACAAATCAATAGAAAATACCGCTCATGCTGCCAAAGCAGTAATGAAGATAAGCAACTTCTCTCTGGTAAACATTCTCAAGAATTGAGACCTGGTTAATAATATTGGATGTCAAGAAAGCGAATGAATATACACATGATAATTCTGATACTAAGTTAATTAATTTGGGTAATTGGTTCCCACCAATGTAAACAAAAAGAACACCAAAACAAAACAAAATAAAAAATTAAAGATGATGACTTACATCTCCAAACAAAGGAAAGCACCGGATCCTTAATTGTTGATTGGGTACATGAACACTCTAAAACATAGAGATATAAAATTAATTTGTCCTGCAACAACAACCATAAAAGAGTATTAAGAAAATGAAATGTGAATTGTGGTTTAGGGAAAGAGATTCTAAACCTTTTTCCAAAGTTTCTTCTCTATGCCTCTAACCGCATCACCAGGAGGAGGGTCACAGACCTATTATTCAACTAATATGAGTAACCATGAAGTGATGTAATACAGGAAACTCTAATACACTGGCGTCACATACCACACTGGAGTCTCATCCTCCAAGCCAATCCCCACAAAACCCGACACTTTGCAGTCACCCCACATGCTGGTCCAGAACACGACGTGGCAACTGCTTCAACTTACGCCGGTAGCTAAAGCCAACTATAATGCCCATGAAAAACTAAAAAGATAGGATTAGAATACCAAAGCTAAATACCTCTGTTTGATTTTAATTTAGGTAGGTGAGATAAGAAAAGAGAAATCAGTAGGAAATTAGAAAGGGAGTACAGTAAAGGAGAGAATATGAATCACAGATCACAGAATACATAAATGAAATCCGAACACTCAATCTATGAATCCAAATACAATAAGTACAAAAGATATTTCCATAACCTAATACATGAGAGCAGTAATGTCTATATTCTGACCTACCTCTTTTCGTAATAAATAAATAAAATAAAATCCATTGGAATTCCTACAATCACTTCTACGACCCAACTATTCATACTATGAGTTTCTTTATCAAACCCTTTTAGCCTGACTTCCTATTTATGGATTATGATATGCAAAATCTGCCCTATTTGATATGCATAAAATTCAAATTCTAAGAGATCACATAAATCAGATGACAAAAGCAATCCAGTGGTTGTTTCTTCCAATCGGAGCTTTAAGTTTTAATTTGTCAGCATCCCTGGGTATAAATTTTATCAGCTCCTAGCTAAATAATGTGTATCTTTTGGACCAATAAAATTGTTTTGTTAATTTTAAAGAAAGAAAATGCTACATATTTGCAAGCTTTAAATGTAACACAACCGTCAAAAACAACTACCAAAAATCCAAAATCAAATAAAAACAGAGAAAATGGGAAAATGGCAACCTCTGATTATCCAGCAATACATCGGGAACAATCCTGACACAACATTGCAACCACACCTCAAACCTCATCAAAGTTCCACGTATGGAATCCGGCAAAGCTATCCAAGGTCTGGAATATATTATTTGCATTCAAATGGTTATATGCAACACCTGGAAAGATAGGGCTGCAAGATTTGATGTTCTAATATGAGCAAAGTACAATAACCAATAAAAGCTTTTCATACACCACAAAAATGGAACTTTTGATCTATTTTGATCTAAAATTGTAAAATAAATATTAAGGACTGTCTATAAGTACTTAAGAACAAAATCAGATTTTGACCAAAAATATATATATATATATATATATATATATATATATATATATATATATATATGCGTAAACTTACCAATCAGATAGTACTCAATCTTCGAATTCACCTATTATCACCGATTCACCTGTAACATCAAAATGAGGAATAGAGCAAATCAATAACATATTAGAACATACTTTCAAACACAAATCAGAGAAAAGGGCTAACCCTACAAATCAATGAAGACGATGAATAACAACCATTATTAATGCAATGGCTGGGATTATTCTGTGTTGGAAGATAAGTAAACCATAATCTTCGGATTATCTTTTTCTCACCTACAAAATCAAAAAAAACATAGATCATTAAAAAATGGCAACATGAATCAAAATACAATCTTCATATTACTCTCTTGACCGTAATTAAAACAGAAAAACAACCTAAATATCCAAAGAAAAATCTTAACCCAAGATGCGATATATGGTTTAGAATCAATCCAATTTGTGCTCCAAAAGAAAAACCCTAAATTAGTTTTACACGAAAGAAAATACAGATTATACACAAATCCTAGAAGAGAGAAGCGATTGGGAACAACAGGATTTGGATTTTCCTCATACACGGGACGCCAAAACCTCAAAATTCCGCAAATAATACTTTTATGAGGTCAATATCTAAAAAATTCATACAATTTTTATATTTTTGGATAGTTACGTTTAATTGTTGCCATTTTTTTCTCAAAATATATTGAGCATCTTTATAAGGATAGATAATTTTTTACTTGTCCACATATATAACTATGCGTAGATCCTGTTACCTTATTAAACGATTTACTTACCATCAACATAACACAATTCCAGAAGATATCAAAAGATTTTGTCGCCTATAAATATAGGCAAAATAACTTAATAACTTCTCTTAAAAAATATTCATGCTATTTTAAAAATTCTGTTGCATATATTACCGGCTTTTAAATTTGTTATATCGAAAAAGGTACACAAATATCTCGATTTTAATATTAGACAAAATAAGAATATTTCCGTTAAATAAGTTTTTTTTTTTTATATGGAAATTATCCGATTTTAAGGATTTTCTTAGATTTTTTAGCATCTTCTATATATGGCATTTTATTTGCGGTTAATCTGAAGGCCTGGATTTTATTAAAATCATGTAAACGTGGTGTAAGAAAATACCAACCCTACAGACCAGTATGGAGTATTAGATCGTATCATTCCTATTAAAAATTAACGGCCACGAAATGTAGGAGGTATCAGGAGCGAGGGTTTTGTTCACCGGCCAATGGGAGGGGAGGTTACCGCAACTCTCGACGTGTTGTGAGAGATGGCGTGGGGTTTTTAGGTTGTTGATTTATCCCAACATTTCTGTATAAAAATCTTTTTCATGGGAATTAATAAGATTTATTGCTTTAAAAACAAATACATGCCGTTTTTAAATTATTTCTGTTATGGAAATTCTTGAATTTTTCCTAAAAATAATTACCCTAAAGATCTTCTAAGTTTTTTTTTCTTTGGCATGTAAATCTCGTAAAAAAACTTATATATGTTGATTTTCCTTTTACATGGTAATTCTCGTTTTTTTCCCAAAAAAATAAATCTACCGGGCCCTCCCAAAAGATATTTGTAGATTTTGCCGCTAATCCGAAGGTCCAGATTTCATATTCTATTAAAAATTGACGGCCACGAAATGTAAAGGGGCTAACTTTGATTTCGGCCAATCAGGAGCAAGGGTTTCGTTCACTTTGGCCAATGGGAGGGGAGGTTTTGCAACTCTCGACGTGGTGTGAGAGATGGGATTGGGTGTTTAGGTTATTG
>JAJJWW010000356.1:0-29286 GCA_023531295.1 Papaver armeniacum
AAATCCTACTTCTATAGTGACTCTGTAATGATTGGGGAGTTCCCAGTGGAACGCTTACTAGTATAGAGCAACATTATCCTCAAAACGCCGTTGGTGCTGGTGCAACTCATCCCAAATGTCCTCTGACTATAAAAAAATATTCAAAACTTGTTCTGGTGTTATATATTCCCCAGCTGAATTCCTTGAACTTGTTTTGTATACTTATCAATATTTATGTTCTCAGCTGAAAAATATTGATCCACCACTGTGCTCAGGGAAGGTAGCAGGGGGTGGCTTACCTAGGCTGTAGCCCACCCCAAAATGTGTAAAAGCTTGTTTTGGACGTTGTAATTTGTCAGTAAAATTATTTAGCCCGGGTAAGTCTTGAATTAGCCCATTAGTTACAAGAAAATATCATGGTCAAGACGTTGGAATTAGAGAACTTCTGTTACTAATTGGATAAGTTGAAAACTAGAAGTACTGCTAGAACAATACTGATAGAAAAAGTGAAATACTAATCATTTCCGATTGCATATGTATTACTCCATCCCGCAGTTCTTCGATCACAATATGTCTTTTAAATACAAACTAGACTGAGTGGTGTTATTATGGCTGTTGACCACTTTCTTAAATTCGCAAAAACATTGCTATGGGAGGCAATATAAACTTGTGTAAGTGATGAAGTAATGAACTATGAACTCTCAGGTTTTAAAATCAAGTCCTACTTACAAATAAAAAGATCATAGGAAGTGTAGGTGGAATTGCTTAGTCATATCGAGTTCAAGGGAAATATATTCTTGAATGATTGATCGTTGTAAGATATTTTCTTGCAAGTGACTTTGTACTCCCATCAAAGGGAGTGTCTTTTTTTACAAAACACGAACATGAATCTTTGCTTATTGTTTCTCGTTATAACCGGGATGATTTGTTCCTTACTTTGTCATTATAACCTAAATGACACACTAAAATGGTTTTGGTTCGAGTGTATACGAGCCAACAACATTCGTAGGGTAGTTAGCATTAATCAGGATAATATCTAAACGATACGATGTCCTTGTCGTTTAAAGATTCTTTCCAATAGTCCTTTCGATGGACCAACACGGCAGTAATCCATATTTACGAAAGATTTTGTCCATCCAAAAAGTGATCCTGGAGTAGTAAACTAGTAATGATTTGTCTACTAGGATTTTTTTTTTAGCCACCCAAACATAAATTCCTGGTTTCGTCGCTGATTGTGCTTAAAGTATACATACTTAATTCGACACGAAATCAATTAAATTATCACTCATTCGCTTGAGTGAGAAATTGTTGAACTCATTCGCACTTGCTCTTAGCTAAGCTATATATTCCTCCTAACTTAGAGTTGATCATTTACTGTCACCATCTATGGTTACCAAGCAACATGGTTGTTCTGTACAAAATAAAGGACTTAATGTTGGTGGTGGGGTTTTCTCGAAGGCAAATATAGTAAAATCCATTTCATCCCGTACCAGATTTATTATAGAGTATGTATATCGAGTCCCAAAAATTAATTATAATGAATGTGGTTGATAGTAATGGATCTTCAACAACTTAGTTATGTTGATGGAGGCCTGCCGGTAATTCGTGATTTTGGTAAGTATTTCTATTGGTATTGAGTTGGTGATGCTGATCCTGGTGAGAGAGTGAAGGTTGTGTTTGCTTCTTGTTTTTGGGTGTTGAAGACGTCAAGTCTTCTTCGATTCTATAAAGGTAGTTGAACAGTAATTAATGTTGTTCTTTTGGGGATTTGCTTCATGGCTCATTAGCGACATGATTTGCAGTGTTACTCATAAGAGCATCTCCAATGCAAGGGGTAAAGGTCTAAAATTAGCATGACACCTAGGATTTAAATAAGACTAAATAAGAAAAAGATGACATGGCTAAGTGGGGGTAAAGGAGAAAGTCTAAATAAGACTTACTTCATGACCTTGGGTCATAAGTCCACATCATCTTTTGTCTCTAAATTTAAATAAAAAGCATTAGATAAGACCTTGGGGATTGGAAATGAAATTTAGGTAGAGAGTGTTATCTTTATTTTATTTTTGTCATGTAGTAAGTGACCCACAACCACAAGGTATAAATAAGACCTCCACATAGGATAACCTTGACCTCTAGCATTGGAGATGCTCTAAGTGGAAGTGGTGTAGGTGCAATCCTAGCAAAGCGAAGTTTGAAGCGAATTAGAGCACCACCAACTTATGCTCTTTTTCAACTCGGCTCTTGGACTTAGGGATTTTCCTTTTTTTTTTATAGGTTAGTGTCATCCTTTCTTATTTTCTCATTTCACTTTTATAGGCCAAATTGAAAAAGCAAAAGCAACTCCTTTTTAGTAACTGAGGGAATATTTGTGTACTTGATATTTACTTCCATACAAAGTTAAAAACTTTGTGCATGAATAAGATATTCTCTTCCGATCAGAAAAAAAAATACACACATCTAGGTGAAAGAATTTGCAACGGAGGAACTTTGATTATCGCCTAATTTTCCAAAGGGTCAAGAATGTCATTGAGCGCAATTATGCGGTTCTATTGAGTGAATTCGAAATGTAGGAAATACCAATAGGTCCTAGAAATAATATATTAGAGAGAGTCTAGTCCAGTTGACCTAGTCAACTGTCTGTTTGGTCCTTTTTGGAAATATATATTATAGTGTGGTCCTAGAATAATTATTTGGTCCTAGGGTGACGTCATAGATGATGTAATTGTCATCTTGTAGTGGAAGAAATACCCTTTTGGGTCCATATATATACAAAAAAGGACTGGAAAATATCTTATTTTCAGATTCACTTTCTCTATCTTCTTTATTTTCAGATTTACTTTCTCTGTCTTCTTTATTTTCAGATCTAGTTTTTTTTTCTTCTCCCCATTTTTTTTCTGCTCATGATGAAGAAGATGATGAACGACGACGTTTTTGGGTTCTTTTTTCTCTGCTAATGCTGTTGTTGATGATGATGATGATGATGAAGACGGTAAAGAAGATGATGATGATGATGATGAAGAAGTTATTGCGTTTCTTTTTCGTTTTTTGTTGATTTACTGCTGCTGTTGAAGATGATGAAGATGATAAATACAATGAAGATGATGTTGCTGATGCCAAAGACGATGATGATGATTTAGTTTTTGAAGACGATGTAGTTTTTTTGTTTCTTTTTTCGTCTCTATTGTTTGATGTTGTTGTTGAAGATGATGAACATGATGAATACGATGTTGTTGCTGCTTTTTTGAAGACTATGATGTTTGTTGCTGCTATTGAAGACGACGAAGATGATGAAGATGATGCTGCTGCAGTTCATTTGACGAATGAACTCTGGTTTATATAGGTTTTTATCAGGAGTTCATTTCTGGAATGAACTCTGGTTTATATAGGTTTTTATCAGGAGTTCATTTCTGGAATGAACTCTAATTTATATAGGTTTTTATCAGGAGTTCATTTGACGAATGAACTCTGATTTATATGTTTTTATCAGGAGTTCATTTGATGAATGAACTCTGGTTTATATAGGTTTTTATCAGGAGTTCATTTCTGGAATGAACTCTGTTTTTTTAGGTTTTTATCAGGAGTTCATTTCTGGAATGAACTCTGGTTTATATAGGTTTTTATCAGGAGTTCATTTTGACGAATGAACTCTGGTTTATATAGGTTTTTATCAGGAGTTCATTTGACGAATGAACTCCTGATAAAAGGTGATTTCTGAAAAAATAAGTAGAAATTAACAAGAGTTCATTTTGACGAATGAACTGCTACAAAAAATAAGTAGAAATTAACAAGAGTTCATTTTGACGAATGAACTGCTACAAAAAATAAGTAGAAATTAACACGGAAGGTTACTTTGGTCCATTTAATATTTTTAAATAATTATTGACCAAATGGAAAAGGTGATTTCTGAAAGGACTAAACAGACATGGGACCATCTAAAAAAGGACCAAACGATATTTTTCCCATTCGAAATCAGGTTCAATGGCTCCATATACACATGTCAGGGTCCTCTCTTTATCATCCATAATTACCTTGGCATAACATATACCGAGGGATGAGATGATAACTCGAAGATTAAGATTCTGGTGACATGCAAGTGCTCGACGTTTCTCCTTTCCTATAGAATAAAAGTGTTCACACAATCAAAAGGTGCTTCAATCTCTGAAAGGAAAAGGAAAACCAGGTCTGGGTTTTTGGTGGTGCACAAACGGTAGGTGATTTTTGGTCAGTGGATGACTAATTCCATGCACTGACAAGGTCCAGGATAGGATACACATGATATGGTTGTAAGGCGGTGAAAAACGTGACGTGAGAAAAAAAATGGGCCTTAAAATGAATTAAATCCCAACGGATACGTAGTTGCAGGAAATCCCACACTACACCCCTCACAAGAATTCACACAATCAAGTCATTTTAAGAACAATCATAATCTTTATTGATTAACTTCACAAATGTTACAAAATAAAAAGGAAATAAATTGAAGAATTAACAACCGCTCTGGACTTTCTCTCTCTTAATGACTTTCCCAACACTCGGAAAAAATCTCCCCTTTCCTTTAAGACTGTTCGGCTCTTTATATAGGTCATTACATAGTGGATGACAGCTAAGCTGTCCTTTATTTTCGGATCTGACTTGCGACATTCTCGCAAGTGTACAAATGTTAAATCTCGCAACACTCTTAAATCTCGCTAGGTCTTCACATCTTTATCGTGTTCAGTCTGTCGTCATCCGTTGCGTTATTTTTATTACCCATCTGCGATGTCTTCGCAATGTGTCGTTCATGGATTTCGCAAGGGTATTGGTGTTGCGATATTCTGATCCTACATCTTGACTCTTCTCATGTCTTCTCTGCGAAGGAGAGAATGTCATGAGAACTAATACTTTCAGAATGCCGCAGCTGTTCATTTCTTTCCATCAATTTTCTGCCGATAAGATTCCATGAATTAAGCATAACCGCTTACACGTGTTGAATATTCCCCCATTCACCGGCACATTTAATGCTAACCGGTCATCAATTTCTTGTCTATTTAAGAAGAAATCCATCATGAGAATATTTTCTTTCTTTTACTTCGTCTTCTTCATCTCTACGTTCTTTTTGAATCTTTTTGTCGTCTGCAACTTTTTTCTGCTGTTCATCTTTCTGCAAATCTTCTCCATCTTTCTGCTACTGTTTCTATCGAGCCATCAAGGTTTGCTGATTTTGATGAAACTGATCTTTTTGGAATTTACCTCTTCTACTGAAATTGTTTTATTTGATATTGTTCATATTTGAATAATTCCCATACTGTTTCTGTTTCAGCAAAAACACCTCTAACACCAAGTTCACAATCCAGAACCCTAAGGTTCCCAAGGGTTCGAAACCAAAAGTCATTGTAAACAAAAGAAAGCCTGCGAATAGCAAGGTATTAAGAAACACTTATTTTTTAATAACAATATTGTTGCCTCTGTTTCTTATTTGACTTGTGATTCGCATGGTGATGAAAATATCGATAGGCCCCCCAAAAGATCTCGCCACCCTAAAAATTTTGAAACTTCTGTTTCATTTCCTATGTTTAAGCTTTCAACACCTCCTTCGCAAGCTGAATCTCCTCTCATTATTCGCGAAAACATCGCAGCAGACTTCTCCCCTGTAACTAACCTTTCTATAAATGAAATTCCTCGCGATAACCCTATTGTGAATGAACCCTTTTCTTCTTCTACTGTCAATGTCTCTTCTCTTGACATTGCCTCATCCCTAGTCATTAACCTTCATCAAATTTCATCTTCGTATGACACATCTATGGCGAAAGATGATTCAACTCTCCCACCTTCTTCCATCATCGCTTCTTCATCTGAATCTCTCCCTTTTACTAAAGAAAATTTGGAAGGGATGGATATTGCTTTCAAGGTTTTATCAGATATTCTGGATGATGTTAAGAAAGCTTCCATTGATCCTATCAAATCTGGTGTCTGCGAGATTTTAAGTAAATATTTTGGCTCTGACAGAATGGTTTTGCAAACATCCTTAGAAAAGGAAGTTGAAGCTTTGAAAAATAACCTCCAAGCTATGACCTTGAAATGTGACACTCTTCATCTTGAGAATCAAAAACTTCAAAATGTTTCGCTGGATCGTGATAATCTTCGCAAAAAGAACGAGGAATTAAAAGGTATAACCCCCCCCCCCCTTTTTTTTTGAAATTCCTTGTTCGCCCTTTAAGCTTCAAACCAGAAACGAAAAATGGAGATATATCATATTGAGTCCGTCGCTGAAGAAGCTCGAATGGATAGAGATGCTTGGATGGATCAATATAACCAATTATATAATCTTCATACATATTCCGTTGATCAAGTAGATAATCTTACCAAGGAGAATGCTCAATTAGTTCAGAAGCAAAACTCATTAAGTAGTGAATTATCTCGCCTCTCTTACTCTTTTACTAAAGCTAACTGGGATGGAAACTTTATCGAGATAAGAATGAAACCCTATCTCAAGAGAAGCGTATTCTTTTAAATAAGGTGGCGATCTCTTCGCAAGAACTTAACATTTGCCAAAAAGTATGTAATGATCAAGAACGATCCCTCGCTCATTGAGAAATAAACTCAAAAAGAAACGGAATCATCTTCTCTTTGAGAAAGATAAACTTATTCAAGGTAGAATAGCTCTAAGCATAAAGGCAAGTCAACTCAAAGATCAATACTCCAAGTTAGAAGAATCTTATACTTCTCTTGCGAAGGAAAACACCTTACTCATTTCTAATGAAAAAAGTTTACGATCTCGACTGAAAGGTTTGGTTGGAGATAAATTTGACAATGCCATGGACCACTTGGAGAATAGTTGCTTGGCGTTAACTCAATATATTATCTCGCAAAAGGAAGGTAGTCATAAAATTTGACTGCCGAAACCATTTTTTCTTTGATAAATCTTTTTATTATGTCTTCCTTGCGAATCCTTCACCTGAATGATTTTCTTTGTTCTTTTTTTTGCAGAATCTGAGAAAAATCTTCGCTCCTCCCTTTCTACTCTGGAATCTAGCTATGCCAAAGTTCGCAAAGAGAATGCATTACTTGTCTCTACTCTTGCTCGTTCCCGCGATCGGGCAGAAAGAAGATTTGATTATCTCGCTTAATCCAAATATATCAAAAGTAGGAATCACCAGAAGGCACTTCTTCGCCAAGTTCATCTCAGGGTTGAAGTTCTTGTGAATGATATCTTACTGTCCAAATCTCTTCCCCCTGTATCTGTCGAACCTTTAGAAGTAGATGATGATAAAGTTCCTGGTTCTCCTGATAGTGATTATCATTATGAAAGTGGAGAAGATTTCGCAAATGAAGAGGAGGTTCCTCCTAATGATGAGATTATCAATAATAATCCAGATGAAAAAGAAGTTAGAGTAAATCAGAATGAAGGAAGGACTGGCTTGTGGTGAAAAGCGTGAGGCGAGAAAGCTGGTGAGAGTAATAAAATTAGTGAAGGACGACCATTATCTCCTTCTGGCAAAAAAGTCGATGTTGAGGCTTGAACTTCTTTTGTAATTTTATTTCTTTGGACTACTTCATCTGTAAAACTTCTTGCATATGGTGCACTTTAGTCATCTTTGAGATGCATTTACTCTTTTATTATTATGCTTACTAGTGAGAAAGATATTGTTCATTGTTTAATAATTCCCATACTGCCTCTCATTATCTTTCTTGCGATGGATGACCTGCATAAGTAATAGTTAGTTCTTATAAATCTTTTGTTGTATCATGTGGTCTTATTTTGCCTTCCTAGTTTTATTGTGCCACCTCTTGTCATTGCGACAAAATCGCAGGACGTCTTTGCACTTGCATGCAAAAACCCATTGATCTTGTCTTAACTCTTTCTTTGATATTTTGTTGCGACAATATGACAGGCCTAAAAATTCTTGCGAACATAAAGCCCCATGACATTGCCGTCTTGCGATGAAATAGCAGGACGTCCTTACACTTTCATGTACTGACCAATTGATCTCGTCTTATCTTTTTCTTTTGTATTATTACCTCTTCAGGATTGTCGCACAAATATGACAAGCCTAAATTTCCTTGCGAACATAAAGCCTCATGACATTTGCGTCTTAAGACACTTATCAGCTCCCTAATGGAGGGTGCCGCCCTTATCTTCCCCCTGGTTGCCCCTTCAAGGAGGCGTACCTCTACCATACAAGGTTGGCTCCTCCCATCCGGTCTTAACAACAACCAGTTGTTTTCGCAGCCTCTTATCCCTTTTGCCTATAAGGCTTATGGTTACGAGACTGCACCCTAAATGGAGTTTTCTTCGGGCCGAGTGCAGCATACGTCAAGACTTGCCAAGAATGTCCGAGACACTTCAAATGCCCCAGGCAGTCTTGGCTCAACCGTGTACCTCGGCGCCTTGATCAGATGCTGGCTCCTTAGAAGAGACCCTCAGTCATCCAACCTGAGTCATAATCTTAGGTTGAAAATCCGAGGTACCTCTCCTGGATGGGCTTTATTGACCCCAAATCTCCATGACTCGGGTTCCGGGGCGGTGTAACCTTTTCCCCGAGCCATGTCAACAAACCCCCTTTTATGACGTACTTTAGGTCTTACATTTGCCTCTTACGAAATTTTGATCTCGCGAACTAGAGTGTACGCCATAGCAGTTCGCCCCTTTACGGTTGTTTTGTTTCTTTTCTGCATATTAGCTCTTTTGCAATTTCGCAATCTCATCTTTATCATTCATAAAAAATATTTGCTTCTTCTGCATATCAACTCTTTCGCAGTCTCATCTTTGTTATAATAAACTTTTTTTTTTTGACCAACCATACATTCTTCTTTCTTCTCCCAATTTTTACTTTGGTAATCGACAAGTACATTCATTCTTTAAGTCTCTTATTTCTGCTACTTTCTGCCTCTGCACTTTTGAATTTTTCTATCATTTTCTTATCTGTTGCGAGATTATCGCCGCTTCTTATCTTCAATATGCCTTGGCTTCGCAGAGTTTCTTCTTCTCTCTGTTCTATTGTATCTACCATCAATCTGTCACTCCTTTGTTTATCTTTGATGTTGTGTTTCCAATTCTTCTTCTTCGCAGCTCTTTCTTCGCAAAATTCTATATCAATTTCATAACACTTCTTTCCTTCAATCCAATCTCCTTTTATGATGCCAATACCACTGGGATGAGGGAACTTGATACATTGATGGAAAGTCGATGCCACGCCTATAATCTCATGTAACCAAGTACGTCCAATCAATGCATTGTAGGGTGACTCTACATCAACTACACAGAATAAAATTTCAGAGGACAGTCCTTTCAGTGAAATTCGCATATGAACTTCTCCTTAGGCTTATTTGCAGTTCCATTAAAGCCATAAATTTTGTAAGTTGAAGGTATTAGATCTTCATCTTTCCTTCCCATAGTTTTATAAGTATGATAAAAAAGGATATTCACGGAACTTCCAGTATCGATCAAAATTCTATTAATTGCCCATGAATTCTCAGCTTCATCATCTTCATCATCACTAGGTTTTGGGTTAATCTCCAATCTTACCACTAATGGGTTGTCATGCATCTCTCCATCCTCAGGTACTTCTTCTGCGGTAAAAGAAATAATTTGCTTTTGCCATTTTTTCCGTGGCAATGTCTTCGCAATGTTCATTATTTCTCTATTATCAGCATCTCTTGCGAAAACCCTGCTGAGAATGTTATCATGAAAATCTTCGATTGTCTTGTGCGAATGTACAATAGAGTTACAAAACAGATTCTTAGACTTTGCGCCAACTTCTATTACGAATGTTTCTCCTCCTTTTGTTGTATTTACCATATGAATTTCTGGCGGTGGTGGTAATGGTTGAGACTGAGATTGGTTTTTTAGAAAATGATTTAGTTTCCCTTGGTCTATCATTCTGAAGATGATTCTTTTTATATTTCTGCAATCGTTTGTTGAGTGTCCATGAAAATGGTGATAAGAACAAAATTCATGACTTCTGTCGCTCAGAGGGGTTCACTTCCCATGTTCCATGGCGCGGGTATATTTTCCATCAAGATTATAGCTTCCCATATTTTCTCCACACTAGCATTCAGTGGCGGCATCTTGATTTCTTCCCATATTATCATGTGATTTCGCAGTCCTCTATGATAGTTTTGCCTCTGACCTCCATAAGTTTCTTGTGGCTGATCAAGTCTTTGAATTTTGTTATTTCCACCACGGCTATAGAAGTTTCTTTCTCTCACAAATTCTTCTTGATCACGACTTCCCATAGCTACTAGTTTCTGCTGACTATCTCCCATTATCCTTTCTTGTTGTCCTTGCGATGTGCTCGCCACTGTACTTATCAACTTAGGTAGCAAGCTTGCATTCGCTGCTTTTGAACTTGTGTTCGCAACTGGGTATGATTCCATCTCATTTTACTTTTCCTCCAGAGCAATATACTCCTCCTGAAGTTCTCGCAACTCAGTCATTGTGATCGTATTCTTGATTCTGAAAATTTGAATGTATAACAGATTGGTTGCGAACATAGCGTTAATGAATGATATAATGAGATATCTCTCATCCACACGACCAGCCATATCACTACACATTGTCTTCCACCTCATGGTTAGATGTTTCAAGCTTTCGCCAAACCTTTGTTTTAACCCAAATACATCTTCAATGCCAGGTCGCGAGGAGTTGTTACTTATATACGCCCCTAAAAATATATCCTGCAAATGGTTGAAAGATGTTATGGTATTCTTTGGTAAACCTTCAAACCATTTCAAGGCCTCTCCTGTTAAACTTGATGCAAAATATTTGCACAATATAGCATCATGGTTCTCCCATTGTAGCATACATCTCACATAAGCTTTGATGTGTTGTACTGCACAAGTTTTTCTATCAAAAATGATGGTTAACGCAGGTAAATTGCACTTTGGGGGTATTCCTCCTAATTGTACTTCTTGTGTGAATGGAGTTTTTGCTTCTTCTATGGCTTCATCCAGTTGTCTCTTACCTCCTTCTCTTTTATTATTTAACATTCCTCTCATTTCCGCTAACTCTCTCAAAATTTGTTCATTTATACCAGAATTTGGATCCATTGGTCTTTTTTAACTCCGCCTCTCTTCTTCTGTGTTCATATCTGTTTTGACTTTCTTGTTCATCATTTTCTTCTCGTCTCTTTGTGCGATATTCTCCCTCATTTCTTTCATGAATTCGCACACCGTTATATCTCTCATTTTCTCTTCTTTGCCGCCTTTCAGCTCTCATTTGTACTCTATCATATTCTTCATTGATATTACCATTGTTGCGATTTTGTTCACGCCTTATTTCTCGATTATCATGATTGTTCTGGCGAATTGCCTCTTGTAGCTCTTGTTCTTCCACTTCTTCTCTCAGTCTTTCCCTCTCGCAAGCTAGACGTGCTTGTTCAGTGTAGTGTCTTTCAATTTCATCTTTAATTTCTCGTTGCTTTCTCTGTGCTTCTCTCCCATGCAATATTCTCCTCCCTTCTTCCTGATTTTCTTCGCCATCTTGATTATTTCGTCCCTGACGTTGCCTATTTCCCTAATTTCTATCGTTTTTCCCATTTTGAAGAGCTTCAGCACGTTGGATATAACAATCTTCCATTATTTCTCTTCTTTCAGGACGTTCTTCGCCTGGATTTTGTACTTCCTCTCGAGTTTCTTCATTAGCATTTTCTAAAGGTAAATTTCGTCTTATTTCTTCTCTAACTGATCTTGAACTTGACCTTGTAGTGCTTCTTGACCTTCTATTTTGTAATCTCATGTTTTCCATCCTCAACTCATGATTTTTCCTTGTCATCTTTGCACGTTCTTCTGCTTCTAATCGCCTTTCTTCATGTATTGTTTGCCTCAATGCCTCTAACGCTGCAATCTCTTCATTTCCATAAATTATTTCTTCAATTACTTCTTGGTCTCTCTCCCCTCGTCCATTGCTTCCCAATTGTTGTTCTTCTCCCATTTCATCTACAGAATCTGATCGCCAAGTATGTACGCTCACTCTGTCATAATCCACAGTTCTATTTTGTATTGGTGTACGTTGAATTGGCAGTTGAACTTGATTTTGTCCATTGTTCCTTGTGTTCATTCTCGAAGATTCCCCCATTTCATCTCTCCATTCTCCAGCAAGTCTCCTACTCCTTCTAACAGTTGTTGGTTGTTTTGATGCACGTCTTCTTCTAGCCATTTTTCAATCTCAGTGAATTGTTGAAAATTATATGAAATTCCTTTCCTATTACTCCAAATTCTTTCAAATCACAATATCAATCTTCAATCAGTCCCTGTTTCTAGCGCCATTATGTAGTTGCAGGAAATCCCACACTACACCCCTCACAAGAATTCACATAATCAAGTCATTTTAAGATGAACAATCATAATCTTTATTGATTAACTTCACAAATGTTACAAAATGAAAAGGAAATAAATTGAAGAATTAACAACCGCTCTGGACTTTCTCTCTCTTAATGACAACACTCGAAAAAAAATCTCCCCTTTCCTTTAAGCATGTTCGGCTCTTTATATAGGTCATTACATAGTGGATGACAGCTAAGCTGTCCTTTATTTTCGGATCTGACTTGCGACATTCTCGCAAGTGTACAAATGTTAAATCTCGCAACACTCTTAAATGTCGCTAGGTCTTCACATCTTTCTCGTGTTGTTTGTCGTCATCCGTTGCGTCATTTTTATTACCCATCTGCGATGTCTTCGCAATGTGTCATTCATGGATTTCGCAAGGGTATTGGTGTTGCGATATTCTGATCCTATAGGATATTAAGGCCCAGAAAAATAACTAGTGAGATTTTTTAAAGTGAAAACTACAGGGAGAAACATTTTCTCAGATTTTCTTACCTTGAAACCCACAGTCGCAAAACTTCATGCGCGCCCCCATTTTCACAAAGAAAATTATTCTAAAACCCGTAATTTACAAAGAATATTAGTTTTTCCCATCTTGTTCTTCACGGTCTTTTTTTTTTTCCTGATTTCCTTTTTCCGAGAGAACAAGGAGAAATCAGTCGAGGATCATACTGATGTCATTAATTGAGAAGATTTTTCGAGAAGATTCAAAGTGATTTGAGTTCTCGTGGTATTACAGGGAGAAGGAGATGGGTATAATTCAGATTTGGTGGAGATGTGTATTTGCAGATCTGGAATTGAGAGAGGTGGAGATGGGTATTTAAAAGATAGACGAAAATGAATCAATTAGAATCTCATATGTGAAATTTTGGACTGTAATTGAGTGGATTGCATTACTTGTGGTATTCTTGTTAAGCTTATATCAAGCTTAACAATTTCTCATGCCATTCAATCTGGTGGTGGTGGTGTTACGGAAGGAATCACTTCAAGCTGCTCATTCTCATTTCTCACCAACTGAAATTGAGACCTTCTCCCACCATCGTTGACAAGTCTTGTGTCTAGAGAAGAGAAGAAGACCTACTTACTAAAAGCAATGGATTGTGAAGCTATACAATGGAATCTCGATGGTGATTGCAGCATGTCATTGGGAGTTTGTTGCTTGTTAGTTCGAATGAATATGTGTTTCTGCTTCCATGGTGATGGCTATATGACCAGCGGGTTCAAAACAATGGAATCTGGATGGATTGTTTGTTCAAGTCAAGTGAGTATGTTGTGTTTGATACATTGCCGCAATGGAAATCTGGGTGAGATGGAAGCAAGCTATGAAATGGTTCATATGGGTGTTGTATAGCAACATAGTTCTTTGGGGTCAACTCGAGTTTCCCTGAAATGAGTTGGAAGTGATCGAATTTAGGAGATGGTGGTGTTGAATTTGTGTTCTACAACAAGCAACCAAGAAGGATTTAGAGTTCGTTTATTGTTATGAACCGAAATTGAGAATTATCCGTGATGAAACAAAGTAGGGTCCGGCAGTAATCTGAGTTTTCCTTTGTGCATGTAAAGTGTGCAACTCTGGTGGTGAATGATGGGTACAAATTAATTGGAGGTTTGTTGGTGGAATGAGCTATTGCTGTTGTGTCTAGGTTAGGGTTCTGCAGTCGTGAAAATAGATGCATAACCTATTATGCATCTACAAAATTTGTTGCATAACTTGTTATGCAGTCCAGAAAACGGTTGCATAACACATTATGCAACAAGTTTTTTGTCACTATTAAAACCAACAAAAACAAAGATTGCATAACTTGTCATTTACCTACAATAATATCTGCATAACATGTTATGCAATCGCGAAAATGGATGCATAATGCATTATGCATTCGAGAAAATTGTTGCACAATCTTTTATGCATCGAGAAAATAAATGCATGCATTATGCATCATTCTTTTATGTACTTACGCACTAATACAATGGCTACATAACTTGTTATAGAAACATAACTTTGTTATGCATAGGCATAATTTGTTATGCACTGGAGAAAATGGTTGCATAATTCGTTATGCGTCTGTAGAATGTGTTATGCATCCTTTTTGGAGTCTCAATAATGAATATGTAGTCAATTTTCGAATTTCTCCCCTAAAATGATGATCACCTCCGATTTTTTCGTGAAAAACAAAAATTTGATACTGTTATTTATACTCGTTGTGTAGCTCTCTTTAAAAGAGTTCCAATGATATAAAAATTGTAAAATTCCAAGGTGCGGTTTTTTAGATATGTTATATCCAAGTTGCGTTGCCGATTATACCCCCTGAAAAATTAGGATGCATAACCCGTCATGTGGATGCATAATCCGTCGTGCAAACATTTTTAATAATTTCGGATAATTATGGGTGTCACGGTATCTAAAATTAATTGTGGGCCTGCCAATGAGAATATTATTTTTTTGGGCCTGTGCCTAATTTACTCGATTTTAAACGCCTAGTGAAGGAAATTGCTGGTACAAAGCTGGTGGTCTAACAGCAATGGATGCGATGCGAGAAAAGAAGCAGCCTAATTAAGCAGCCACGGAAATCAAAATGGAAGGAATTGAAGTTGCACGACGCTTAGAATAGTTAAATGTAAGCAAAGCACGATATTAATACTACTGAGTTAGAAAAAATACAATGGAGTGTTAAAACAAAATGCTAGAAATAAGTAGGAAAGAAAGTAGAAAGTTAATGTTGGTCCTAGACAGCACGAATACAAGAGAGCAAAAAAGTGGCTTAATATCTAAAATTCAGCTTACCAGTCCTGGAAACATACTAGTTCCTAGTAATTAACAAGAGAAACAGAACACATTGGATACCTACCGGTTTTCGAGAGAACCACCAGTAATGAAAAACTTCACATGTCCAGAGTTGAGATCGGCTAGTGCTTGGTCCGAGATGGTAGAGGAAGAAGGCAGTGCACTGAGATATACTTGAATTCCTATGTTGCTATTGGACCAGTTATTGTTGCATATCCTTAGTTGTAACATGTCCAAAGTTTGTCATTGTAGATTACTGACAAGGTATTCAAGGGATCAAGTCAAGCAAGTAATCCGTTATACTTGTGTGAGGTGTTTCCTTACGAATCTGCAGTAGTTAAAGAGTTAGTGCCTTGTTCAGAGCGTCTCTACTTGAGTTGTAAGTTTGTGTTTGTTTCAGTATAAGAGCCATCAGAGTTTAAAAGACAACAACAGTTTTGTCCTTGCAGCAGCAAAATCAAATGGCTTCAGAAGACAACAGTTTCATACAGGGTGTGCTTACAGCAATAAAATACATCTAAATGTATAATAACTTTGAGACAATTCTTTAGAAGATTTAAATCTTGACTGAGGCAGGGTATTCGCAAATGATCTCTGGCTATCAAGTGATGGAAGGAGGGAACCACAATAAATCATCTGTAATATGTTGATGATACCCTCACTTTCTGAATGCCAGTGAAGGAAATGGTAAATCTTGTTGCTACCAGATAGGTACTCAAGTCAGTGACAGGTGTTGGGTTAAGTATATAAAAAAAGTTCAATTGCAGGAATTTATGTTGAAGGCAATCTGGCTGGATTAGCAAAGGTATTTCGGTCTTCCTCTAGCAATAAGGCAACTCTTGCTTGGAATGCAGAAGAAACTCATTATGAAAGAGAAAATTCGTATGCATTACTAAAAAAATTTACAAGACAAGACAACAGACTACTGAGTAATAGCTACGAACCTCAATTGAGTGTATCAGTGATTTCAAAACTGAGAGGAGATGTTGTCTTAATGGCCTCCACTTAAGTATTTTCTGTTTTTGCATTTGATACTACTCTCCATCACAACAGCATCATTGTCTCCGTGGCTATTTCCAAGTTTAGCGGCCAACCTGGTCTGTTTGCTCATGCGTCTAGGAATGAATACATTAAAGTAGTAACTGAATATACTTTTTCTGCATTTTCCAGAGAATCGCTTCAGTGCAGGTACCAAGAAACTATCGCTCTGGGTTATAGGGTCCATTCTCACAAGAGTTTCAAAACATTGCTGTTCCGCTGCTGTCCACGACTTCGAAACTTCCTCGCCCATTTCATCGAATTTCCAGGTAAAGTAAGCAGTTCCTAGTTCATCTTGTAGCTGGAGTCCTTTCTTAAATACATGAAGTTTGATGCAACCTCCACAACCCATTGAATAGCAGGAGCATGAATTCAGTCTCCCCTTTCCTATCCCTTCTTTTTCACTATCTTCTGTATTTTTTCCTTCGATTGGCCATACCTTGGTACCCATATACCTTGAATCAAATGAATCACTTTGACCATCAGTGGAGGCATTATCACTTCTCCTCGGCCCAATCCAATCTGGAATGTCAGCCTGATGACATGAGCCAACTTGAACTTTAACTCTTGGGAGAGAAAAACCAATGAAGTTCTGTAACCTAGGTGATCTACGAGCGGTCTTATGTTTCTCTTGACAATATTCATTTGGCATGCTTGAACTATCTACCGAATCATCAGAGTCGGGCAGAGGTGAAAAGTTTTTGTTGGTTATCTTAGCTTGAGGCACAAACACCTGCTTCAATGGAAGATTGCTGCTCGCCTTCATTGACTGGTTCACTCTAGGTATGTTCTGAATGTTTGGCTTTTTTGGAGTTGATGCAACGCTAATTGAATCGTCAGTTTTGTAAAAATGACTACTCCGGACCCGTTTTCTGGAGAGATTATTATGACATCTCAACGACCCCACTGAGATGGAAGGTTTGCAAAGACACTGCTGAGACCTCTCAGTTGAGCTAGTGCTATTGATTAAGCATGAAACTGAAGAAGCTAAAGAACTTTGCTCATTTGGTTTTGCTAGAGGAGGGCTAATTGCAATTTTATTTTCTAATAGATCAAGTTTCCGCTTTTTCTGAAAAGAGAAATGGAATAGACATAAGCAAGCAACTAAATGTAACAAGAACTAAGCTATAATAGATTGTGTTAACCTCTTGATATATAGACAACATGCCAAACTATTCACTCAGTTTCTACACAATACAATCTATAAGCATCTTAAGCTTTTCCACCTATAAAACTAATGGGGAGGCCACTACTTTCAACTTCGGGAGGTAGTCAATCAAAACTATCACCAGGAAACAAACTTCCAAAGCATTATGTAATTATGTTTGCGGCTGGGATTTTATGGACAAATTAGTAAAACAGAAACCATATTTTCCTTGTCCACTCCAGATGAAAACTTCATGAGTCTATATAGTCCTACAGCTATAAGTGCTACCTACGACCAAAACAATGATAAGGAAAAGTAAAGACAATGTGTTGAAATTTACCCAAGGAAATTCAGTAGTGCTCAGAGAGATATGTTCCCGTGCTTTAAGAATCTGTCTCCTCCTAAGTTTCTCCAGCGGTGGCTTTGCCTTGCAAGGATCCAAGGCAGCTGTTCTTAACCACGGTAATATGTCCCACCATGATTCATCCTTCTTACTAGACGATGAACTTGAACCCACATTCTCTATGGATTCTTCATTAATCTTCGGAACTCGATTATTCATCTCTACATATGTACTTTGAGAACCCGGGACTTGATTATTCAAGATGGTTCGGGTGCTATTACAACAAAATGGTGCCATTTTTTTTTTGTCTTCCTACAAAAACCTGTCTGACTAATTAACACAAGCACTTGATAGTCATTTTCATCAATCAATCTCCATAAGAAATACTAGTTATTACAAGCTTTCACACTATTATAGCACCAGTAAGTAAAGACCAAGTAGAACGATGGATTCATTAATTATTGAAAACCCTAAACCTAAACTTCCTGACCATTCAAGATCTCCAAACTAAAGAGCTCAAGGAGAAGGTTTTGGTTTATTTTGGAAAATGGTTGGTAAAAGTAGAAGGCAAAAAGTTGAAATAGGGTATTTGGATGCACATAGAAGTAGTTTTTTTTTTTTTTTTTGACTTAGTTAAGCAGAAAGTTAAAAGTTACATTATATTCTTTTCGTGGATCTGACTTTTCTGGATCCGACTGAAATCACTTGACTCATCTAGATCTGACTCAAAAACCACATTGAGTCAGATCTGATTCAACTGACTCAAAAATAAGCGAATCAATGGTTTGATCACGTGAATTAGAGGTATTTTGTTCCCTGACACAAACGGATCCGAGTCAAGGATTATCTGTGTCAGGCAGCGGGTCAGATCTGCCAATAACTAAAAAACAAATAGTCTAACATCTGACTCGTGTCAAGTCAGGGGTCGACTCAGATCTAAGATCGCGAGTCAGATCCAAACAACAAACATAACATGTTAATATAAAACCCAATTTCAGAATCACTTTTAAAACCCCAAATAAATAAATTAATTCAATCTCACTTTAAATGGTTGGTTATGATATCTACTAGATCGAAAATTGCTCGAGCAGTGCATGAACAAGATACCTTTTTTTTTGCTTTAGAAAAACTATAAGATATGAGCATCGAACAAAGACATGAAAACCAACAAATGTATGGTTTTTCCTATTACGATCTAAGAAGAGGGGCTCCCTTCTTCTTGCGCTGCGCAGCTGAACTTAGACCTTGCGACATATTTAGGCCGATGGCAGCTCTTGTTCAGCCGCTAAAGGTTTTCGTTTCGCCGCAAAGTATTACTTTACAGTATATTATCATGTATAGTAATATAACTTAATTTTATAAACTATATAAGCTTTTATACTCTTTCTGACCCTCATATATAGGCGTAGAATATGAAATATCTTAGATTAAAAAATTTCTTGATTTTTACAGATTTTCGTGATTATTTTTTTTTCCAATTTCCAAAATAATATATACTTTTTATTTATTGTTTATTCATGCTTAACAAAATTACTGGTGAGACCATATTTTTGTTCGCTTATGTTAAAAAAATATCACTAATTGGACAATAATGACCATATTTATCCTTTTTTTTTTTTCTTTCTGATAAGTTTGTCCATCCATGTGGCTGTACAATTTTCCCATTACCATTGGAACTGCCAATAGGAAGCAAATAGTTTGATATGTAGGTTATTTTTAAAATCGATTAAAAACATTAACTTAATAAGTTAAGAAAATAAAATTTTGAAAAAAACATTAGATGGCAAATAAATTAACTGGTAAAATTAACTAGTACATTAAAAAAAAAATCAGAAGATAAGTCTAGCGTAAAGAAAAATCAGGTAGGAAATTTTTTTATTGTCTTGGGTTTGCCTTTGCCGCATAATTGGCATCTTTAATTTTTTTTCTAGGGTGTGAAACGGTCTAATGGAGTCAGGTTAAGAACTGGTTATTTTATTCGGCTCCTGACGGTTCCATGTCTGGTTCCAAAAATTAATGGACCGGAAGTCGGACCCCTAATAACGCTTAATACCCATCGGGTTCCGGTATTTATTGGGTCTTCTTGAATCAATTATTAGTACGTTTGAATGCAGAAGTTTAAAGGTGAGATATATGGGTCCTGGAAATTTGGTGGAGTTATGTTTTCTTCGGTACGTTTGGTTGCCCAAATTTCCTGGAACCACGTTTCCTACGTGAATCACTTTTCCAGCAAATCCTCCATATGGAGTTCGATCGCTCCTCCCTAAAATTTGCAGGGGAACTAATCAAGGGACTTATGGACCCACTTTTTTTATCCTAAACTTCCATTTATATACAAATTTAAGATTTATAAGATAATGCCAAACAGTACATGGACTTTGAAATAAGGTAATCCTATGAATCCTAGAGAATTTTAACTGAGTTACCAAACACAAGAAGATTTCTAAGATAATTCCAAATAGTACATGGACTTTGAAATAAGAGAATCTTATGAATCCTAGAGAATTTTAACTATGTTATCAAACACACCAGGAATTTGCAAAAAACCTTGGATTTATATAATCCAATGAAATTATAGATTCCCCGGAATTGTTATGTTCGTCATGTTGGTTTGAAACTGATATCTTTTATATAAAGTTAATGTTAAATCTATATAAATGTAAAGAATTTAAGAAAAACTAGACAAAATCTTTACATTTTAGGCAAAACTAACAAACAAATGGAAAAATATTCGAGTAACTAATACCCGCGGGTACTCAACGGAAAATACCCATAAGGACCGGGAGCTTAAGGTTCCGAACAGTTCTACCCGCCGGGTAGTCCAATTTTATAACCCAGAACCAGACCTGTTTTTTCTGAATCGGGTTCGGTTCCGGATAATCGGGTACCCATTGGTGGCTCTAATTTTATCGTTTTGGGATTTGCCTTTGGGGTTTTAATCAGGGTTTAGTTTGTTTGACTGGTTAATTAGTACTTTGTTTCACTAGATCATTCCTTATGTAAACCTAATCAACAACAAGAATCTATGATTTTTCTCATAAATTCTTTCCACTTACCATTACCAAAGAAGAAAAAAAACATCTTATATTTTGATTTATCTTATGAAAAAACATGAGACTCACCTTTGCAATAATAATAAAGAATGATTGTTCCTCAAGACTTTGCCCAGGAGAAAAAACAAAACATAAACATCAATACCACTTAGCAACCAAAAATCTGGAGGGGATGCTAGAAAAGTAATCTTGTTTGGCATATCTCATGATATGAGAAGATAAAAAATACATACCTCAACCCTAACAAAGAAAAAAATTGATACCCATCTCCTACTTTTTCTCTCTATCTCAGCCCTCACTGTTGATTTATGAATCTCTAATGTTGGTATTTATAGATGTAAAGTCATATTTGGTCAAAATTCTTTTCCTGAAATATATCATCAAACACTATAAAGAAGGAAAGTCATAAACTGAGTTTGACTCAAATTGGAATTAAAAACAAAAGATACCTAAAAACTAGTAGAATGTGAACAGCATACCTACGGTAAGAATCGGGTCCATAAAAGTCTTCCTAAGATAGAATATTTCTTTCCCATTATCAATTTTTTTTAACCATTGGACTAGAAGACAGTGGGGACCGTGGGGTGGTGGATTGGGAGAGCCGAGGGTGTATCAAAGCATGCCTTGGTATAAAAAGCCTAGCGTTTTTAGGGGCCACTCAAAAGGATTTAAGGGCCAACAATAAAACAAAATAGGATCACCCAAACCTAAAATGAGTTACCCCTTATCTCCCATATTTCTTAATGGCAAAATTGCCCTTACATAATCGGTAGATAATATATTATTTTTATCCTCCGAATGCATTCGGTAGACAAAATAAGAAGCATGCGTCCGAATGTAGTGGGTGCAGTATTTGAATAAATTTTGTTTCTTTTTTTTTCTAGGGTTTTTCTGTTTTTTCCCAGATTCGGAAGATATTCATGATTTTAAACTCCCGAGTGTAGTCGTGTTCTTCATTTCTCAAGAACATCGACGGTATTTGGGAGATAGAATTATAGGTTAACTTCCGAATATTTTTGGTCATATCTTCTTGTGAAAAATCTTTGTTTTTCCAAAATTCTGATTTTTGGGCCATCGTATTGTAGGGCCCCCTAAGCTAGCAGCTGACTAATCCACGAGATTAACTAAATAAAGAGGCACTAAGAATCTAAATCATTTACTTTAACATTCAATTAAGAAATTTCTATAAAACTTAACCCAAAAACTAGCCCCGCTCTGAAATATATATACAAAAACTCCTCTCAAATGATACATATTCAATAGTTAGTAGATTTACAAATAGAATACAAACACAGAATAAACATAGAGAAAGCTAACAAACTAACGTAAATAATTCTTCGAAGCTTTCATCGTCACATGCACATCTTGATCTGTCTCTCGAAGTGAAAGTGGGAAAGGGTGAGCACATCATCCCTAAAAGGGGTGCCCCGAAGGAATAACAACTAGCTTTCAAGTAAACATTACTATGATTCGAAGACAATGCAGGTTTTATCGAAAAACGATAATACACGGAAAGACAAGTAAACATAATGTAGAAACTTCTTCAAAGACATTCATAAATAACAGTAAACATCCATGTATGAGATGTGTGTTGCCGCACATAAGGGAAGAGTAATATTGATGCCAATTCCACACCGAATAGGTAATACTGCGGTGTATCGCCCTAGCCATAGAATACTGAATATATATAAAAGAAGAATAATATTGCGGTGTATCGCCCTAGCCATAGAATACTGATATTGTGTCGGCACACATCTGCTACCACACAGAGCACACAAAAATATGCATGAATTTCACAACACAAAGATTGATTTGTAAAACAATAATGAATACAAGAGAGTTCGTTATCGATTCCCACCTCTTTTGATGGCAGGCCATGCCTACCTTGAGATCCACGGTCCACTGGTTCATCCTTTGAATCGATCGATGTTAATATAGATTAACTGTTAATCACACAAGAAGTCTAAGAATCTAGCCAACATGGCTCACACAAGAATCATACAGGTTTGTCTAATGATTCTAAACCCATTTATGGTTCTACACCTTTTATTTATCTATCTTTAGCATATCTAAGAGTTAATAATTTAATTAGGTTGGTTCTATAATCCATTAGCTAAGTCTTATGAATATTTACAACCTTGTAGAAGGAACCAAAAGCTAATTGCACCATAAGAGGTCCAATTCAACTATATAAGATAATTATTCCTAAGCCCAAGTTCTCTAAACGTGCCCATTAACCAAAGGCCTGGTCCATCTCGAGTTAACTAACGGTCAAAGTGGGAGTCACGGTCAACTAATGACCACATCTAAGTCCAGGTCAAAGGTCAAGGTCGGGTCAAAGGGTTAACTCTGGCCAAGGTCCACCGAGTCAAACCGATTTAACTCGCTTAAACAGGGTCAACTCGACTCGGTCAGATTAACTGAGTCATCTAAACAAAACAGAAACAGATCGAATAAGCTCAGTCGGACCGCCAAGGGTTCTTCTCACACATCTGCAACTCTAACTCTACAACTCTATTCAAGTTCAACTTCAATCTATTCATTGCAACAATTCATTCATTCAAATAGAATTCTATAACTTCATACAATTGTAATTAAGCTTACCTAGGTCTGCAGATGCAGGCTTTCACTAAGGCCACTGCTGAAACATCAATAGAACCAACCACACTCATCAGCAGTTACTATTTTGGTTCACTATGAATCTCAACAAACACTTTCTTAATTAAACTTCATAATTCAATTACAAGTGATAATCCAGTTTACCTGCAATTGTAACTCTAAGTAGGCCTCCACTGAAAACACCAAATTATAATAGTTCAACCTACTCCTTACTCTTTGTTACCATTCCAATTTTCATTACATCCATATCACTACTAAGTTGCCACAACAACAACCAACATTTCTACTTCTTTCAATCAGCTTAAAACTAGTTTCTTTGCATTAAAACACCACCAGCCATCCATATAAGCTCAATATCTTCTTAACCCTGAGATTTCACCTTCATCTCATCCATGCTGGATCTTAATCTCGACACCACAGCAAACCTTAAACAGTCACCTAAACCTCACTCAACATCCACTAATACAATAATCCACCAACACCTTTCCTGCAATTCATATCACATCTCCACCAGACCAAACTCAGATCAACTCTTGTCCTCAGCCACAATAATCCAATCCCCATATTACCAATAATCAGTTCAACTCAGAACCACATCATTAACACCTTTGTTCTTATTTTTTGTTCATGACTGACTTAACTCAAAACTCATCTGCAACTCTCATTGTAATTACACTTCACCTGCCACACTATAATCATTATCAACAATTCATACATCCCCATCACTCATATCCCTGTAACTTCAACTCTAAATTACTAAACTCAGCATTACCAAATCAGTGACATCAACAACACAACACCACTACCAGAGCAGCCACTGCCTTCTCTATCACAGACTCAGAAATCCATTGAAACTCAACATAAGTCTAGACCACGAACCACAGTTCCATAACACCCTCTCCATAATCATTTCAATTCTCTTTAGAACTCTAACCCACTGATTTTTCCAGCAAAACAACTTCACTTCTTCAATTAGACCACAACCCAATACAAAACTCTGTATCCAACTGTTTATGGGTAAAAATCGTTTCTGCCGATTTTGGTAAATTCGGTAGGTGAGTGAGAAACTGGTTTAAACCCTAAACAAATGTGCTGCACGTGAGCACTTTATAGATTCGAGAGATCAATCAGTACAAGTCCGGCCTAAACCAAGAAATGGCCGTTCCAGACTTGCTTCGGTCACAAAGTGGAGGAGAAGGGTTGATTTGGGGAGGAAGTAAAGAAAGGTGTTGAGACCGAGAATAGTTACGGGAGAGTAGTGTCTCGACTTGTGTCGAAAGTGAAAGCTTAGGAAGCTTGCAAGAGATGAAAGCTTTTGGAGAGCTTGCAAAGTTGCCTTTTCTCGAGAGTGTTGTATTTTTCTCCGACCGAGAGACTTGTTGTCTGGTGAAATAGGTAAGACCTATTTATACAAGTCGAGATTAAAACGTACCCTGGCCTCATGAAGGAAGAGAGTAAAGGGTGAAATAATGGGAGGAGGTGGTAACCGCATGGTGTTTATGGGTGAAAAAACGTTTTCACCATTATTTCCTCATTTATTTGACCGCTTTATTCCTATTCACGCTTTCTTAATGTGAGCGTAGTGTACGCTGCATCTTTGTGACCGCCAAACCAAGACCCCGGAAAGCATCCCCGGTTTGTGTTGATGTCTCGAGTGTTGGTTACACCTTGAGTGCAAGTGGCACCGCTAGTGGCGCGTGTGGCATGTGCGGAATGCCTTTGTTGCGGGTTGCACCTTGAATGCAAGTGGCAATGCCCGAGCCGCTAGTGGCGTGTGGCATGTGCCAATGGCATGCGTGGAATGCCTTGGTGGTAGGTTGTACGTTGAGTGTTAGTGGCAATTCCAGAGCTGCTTAGTGGCGTGTGTGGCATGTGCCAATGGCGTGTGCGGGAATGCCTTGGTGGTAGTTTGCACGGTTTGCAAGTTAGGCTACCAGCGTGGGTTTTGGCATGTGTCCATGGCACGTCACGGCCAAGTTGGCCTAGGTTGCACTGGCTTGCAAGTTAGGCTACCGAGCGTGCGTGTTTGGCATGTGTCAATGACACGCATGGCCATTAGGGCTACGTCCTGGGTAAGAAAAGCTACCAATGATGCATGTTGGCATGTGCCAACGGCATGCTTCGGCCATTAGGCCACGTCCCTGGTAAGAAAATCTACCAATGATGCGTGTTGGCATGTGCCAATGGCATGCTCGGCCATTAGGGACATGGCACGGTAAGAAAAGCTACCAAAGAATGCGTGTTGGCATGTGCCAATGGCATGCGTGGCCAATTGGGGTCACGGCCGGTAGGAAAAGCTACCGGCTAACAGCGTGTTGGCATGTGCCAATGGCATGCGTGGCCAATTTGAGTCACGACACAGTAGGAAAAGCTACCAGTGACGTGTTGGCATGTGCCAATGGCATGCATGGCCAATTTGGGTCACGGCTTGGTAGGAAAAGCTACCAACAGCGTGTTGGCATGTGCCAATGGCATGCGTGGCCAATTTGGGTCACCCTACAGTAGGAAAAGCTACCGGCGAGCGTGTTGGCATGTGCCAATGGCATGCGTGGCCAATTTGGGTCACGCACTGCAGAAAAAGCTACCGGCGAGCATGTTGGCATGTGCCAATGGCATGCGTGGCCAATTTAGTCACGGCCAGTAGGGAAAAGCTACCAACGAGCGTGTTGGCATGTGCCAATGGCATGCGTGGCCAATTTGGGTCACGCCTGGTAGGGAAAAGCTTCCCAGCGTGTTGGCATGTGCCAATGGCATGCGTGGACAATTTGGGTCACGCCCGGTAGGAAAAGCTTCAGTGAGCGTGTTGGCATGTGCCAATGGCATGCTCGGCCCTAGCGCCCTGGTGAGAAAAGCTACCAGCGAGCGTGTTGGCATGTGCCAATGGCATGCTCGGCCATTAGGGCCACACCCTGGTGAGAAAAGCTACCAGCGAGCATGTTGGCATGTGCCAATGGCATGCGTGGCCAATTTGGGTCACGGCCTGGTAGGAAAAGCTACCCCGTGGCGTGTTTGCATGTGCCAATGGCATGCTCGGCCATTAGGGTCATGTGTCGGTGAGAAAAGCTACCAATGAGCGTGTTGGCATGTGCCAATGGCATGCTCGGCCATTTGGGCCACGCCCGGTGAGAAAAGCTACCGATGAGCGTGTTGGCATGTGCAATGGCATGCGTGGCCAATTTGGCCTAGGTTGCACCGGTTTGCAAGCCTAGGTGGGGCGCTACTTTGGCATGGCGCGGCTAGGACCAAGGTAAGGGTGTTTGGCTTGGCGTGGCGTGGGACCAAAGGTAGCTAGGGCCAAGGCAGAGTGTGTTTGGCATGGCGCGGCTAGCTTGGGCAAGGTGTGGCTGGCATGATTTGCCATTGGCACGGAGGGTGCGACTAGCATGGTTGGCATGCTTTGGCGCGTTTGGTGTGGTGGCATGATTTTCCATTGGCACAGGAGGTGCGGCTAGCATGGTTGGCATGCTATTGCGCGTTTGTGTGGCTGTCATGATTTTCCATTGGCACGGAGGTGCGGCTAGCATGGTTGGCATGCTTTGGCGCGTTTGGTGTGGCTGGCATGATTTGCCATTGGCACAGAGGTGCGGCTAGCTTGGGCTAGGTGTGGCTGGCATGATTTGCCATTGCACGGAGGTGCGGCTAGCATTGTTGGCATGCTTTGGCGCGTTTGGTGTGACTAGCATAGCTAGGGCCAAGGCAGAGTGCGTTTGGCATGGCGCGGCTAGCTTGGGCTAGGTGTGGCTGGCATGATTTGCCATTGGCACGGAGGTGCGGCTAGCATAGTTGGAATGCTTTGGCGCGTTTGGTGTGACTAGCATAGCTAGGGCCAAGGCAGAGTGCGTTTGGCATGACGCGGCTAGCTTGGGCTAGGTGTGGCTGGCATGATTTGCCATTGGCACGAAGGGGAATTAGGGTTTTGTTCGTTGTAACCCTAATTTGAAAAAATACCCCCTATTAATTACTGACTACATGCATTAAATGTTCTAATAAATGTGTCAACGGTGACATTAGGTTATTTGGGGTTTTACGATTTTACCCTTTGTTTAAAAACCACCATCAACATTAAGTCCCCTGCTTAGCTAGGAACAGGAGCTTTGTTGCGATGTAAGCATAAGATGGTGACAAACTATCACAGAAAATCGTAAAGAGAATTGAGGCTTGTCTCGACCTTTTTTTTTATAGATAGGACTTGGAATCCTTGCCTCTGGCAGTTTTACACAAATCGGGAGGCTGGCACAATTGGGAAGTCAGCATCATTCAGAGACGGAAGTCTGGGCGGCATTGAGAAGTTGACGCGAGTTGGGAAACCGAGCGTGCTAGTCAGGGACCGGCACAAGGTGTGGAAGCCGATCGTGCTAGGCGGCGGGGCCGGCGCAAGGTGGGGAAGCCGAGCGTGCTAGGCGGGCTTGACTTGGGCGATGGTCATTGGGACTCGTATGAGGTGTCTCTCCTCCAATTAGGAATGTTGGCGGTTTCTGCGGTGCGTAAAGAATTCGTGGTCCTTTATACGAGGGACATGGAAGACATACGGCCATATCGCTACCAGGAGCGTAGTGAAGTGTTGTTTCGTCCGCCTTGGTTTAGTAGTGAACTTTCTTTTGCCAATGATTGCCGAGATGGAGAATATGTCCATCCGTCAGAGCAAAAGTCAGCCATTCAAAGGTGGGAGAACATGGTGTCCACCGTGAATCCTTAGAGTTTAATATCATCCTGGTTGCGGTGCATCGTCTCAATATTGTGGAAGTCGATGAGAGCTGGTATTCTTGCTGGTGTGATTGGCGATTTTTAGCACCAGATCTCCTTCCTTAAAAACCCTGGATTTTACATGGCTGTTGTACGCCCTGGAAATCTTGTTTCTGTATGCTTGTGCATGTTCCTACGCCCGGGATCTTCTAGAGTCTATAGTATCTAGTTCCGCGATTCTGGCATTGAGTGTTTCGGCTTCATTCCACTGAGGTCCACTTTCCGCGGCGATTCTTGGCACGGGATCCGATTTCCGCTGGGAGGATCGCATCTGCCGTAGACGAGGGAGTAGGGAGACATGCCGGTGGAGCTTCTAGGAGATGCTCTGACGCCTGAGAGAGCCATTGGCAATTGCTCGTGCTGTGTCCTGGGATTGTCGAGTGTCTTGTTCGGCCGAGGATTCGGATCGAGTCTTGTTGGTACTTTCGGCTTGCCCATTTCCTGGGATAGTAGATGGTAGAAGACTTGTTTAATGCCGTACCTCTCAAGTAGTTCTGTACTTGCTTGTTAGCAAAAGGCGTGCCGTTGTCGGTGATGACGTGTTTAGGTACGCCAAAACGGCGATGATGTGTTCCTTGAAGAACGCCGCGATCGTGGCTCCAGTGGTTCTTTTCAAGAGATGACTTTTCTTGGCAAAGTACTCGGTCCGGTTATTATGTATTCATCTTTGTTTTGAGGATGGCGGGTTGGTATTCCCAATGATGTCTAGTCCCCGGCTATAAAAGGGCCAGCGCTACTTATCAGTGCGGGGGTGTTGGAGGCGCGTGGATGAGGTTTCGTGCATTCTCGGCATTTACGAATTCAAAGTAGTCGCGGGTTGCCTTCCTGGAAAGCATCCCCCGGTTTGTGTTGATGTCTCGAGTGTTGGTTGCACCCAGTGCAAGTGGCGACTGTGGCGCGTGTGGCATGTGCGGAATGCCTTTGTTGCGGGTTGCACCTTGAATGCAAGTGGCAATGCCAGAGCTGCTAGTGGCGTGTGTGGCATGTGCCAATGGCATGTGTGGAATTCCTTGGTGATAGGTTGTACGTTGAGTGTTAGTGGAAATTCCAGAGCTGCTAGTGGCGTGTGTGGCATGTGCCAATGGCGTTTGCGGAATGCCTTGGTGGTAGTTTGCACGGTTTGCAAGTTAGGCTACCAGCGTGGGTTTTAGCATGTGTCATCGGCACGACGCCAAGTTGGCCTAAGTTGCACCGCTTGCAAGTTAGGCTACCAGCGCATGCGTGTTTGGCATGTGTCAATGGCACGCATGGCCATTAGGCTACGTCCTGGTAAGAAAAGCTA
>JAJJWW010000357.1:0-11945 GCA_023531295.1 Papaver armeniacum
CAGAGATTAGACGGCTGGCAAAGATTATATCTTTCATATGGCGGAAGATTAGTGCTAATCCAGCAGTGTCCTTTGTTCATTAGCTGTCTATCTTATGTCTGCCTTTTCCATTCCTCCTCCTCGTAGCAAAAAGATTGGTAGGATCATAAGAAACTTCTTATGGGGTGCTAGTAATGGGAGAAAGAGAATTGCTCTAGTAGCATGGGATAAAGTATGTCTTAGTAAACAAGAAGGTGGCTTGGGGATCAAAGATTTATCTTTAATGAATGATGCTCTCCTTTGTAAGTGGCTTTGGCGTTTTTCCACTGAAACCGAAGCCCTTTGGAGGAGAATTATATATGGCAAGCATGGCTGTGGACGAGAACGGGTGGGACGCCAAACAAACAACTCTTCCAGTATGGCATGAGTCTATGGAGGGGAATACGCAATAGAATGGACAAGTTCAAACTAGGAATTATTAACAAAGTAGGGGATGGCGGGAGGACAAAGTTTTGGATCGACGGATGGTCGGGGAATGAGGTCCTAATGGAGAGAGTTTCCAAGACTTTACAACATTTCTAGAAACAACATGGATGGGTCGGGGATTTGGCTATCTTAAATGGTGACTTTGGAAATGGGTGGGATTTACATCTTAGAGAGAAGACGCCTAACGGATGAAGAAACTCATCGAACTTGGACTCTTTATTCTCTCCTGGACAGCGTCAACTTAAATTCTACAAGAGATTCTAGATCTTGGAGATGGGATCCAAAGGAGTGTTCACTGTGACAGCCATGCTACAAGGGACTGCAACAAAGTTCGAGTAATGTTTTCCTTATTCGAAAGTTTGGAATACTAAAGTCCCTACAAAAATTGCTTTTTCGTGTGGATTATTCATCTTGGCGCAATCCTAACTCAAGACAATCTTACGAGAAGGGGACGGGTATTTGTAAATAGGTGTGTTTTCTGCAAAATGATTCGAAACCATCAACCACCTGTTTATGCATTGCCCCTGTTATCAATATGGTTGGATGTTTTCATGCATGAATTCTCGGGGCGGGTATCCAAACTACAATAATGCCGACATTTTCATATGCCATTGGATGCAGGACTTAGTGAGAATGGTTGTTGTTGTGGGAGCTTCACCTTTTGCTTTTGTTTGGAGTGTGTGGAAACAAAGAAACTCTTGCATCTTTGAAGACAAGGAATACTCGCAAGATAATCTTATAAGGAAGATCAAGTCACTGCTGCTTTACTGGAATTCTACCAATGCGTCTTTCAGAGGGATCACCTACCAAGATCTTCATTACAATTGGGCACTTATAGTGAATAGGTTGCACTAACTTATGTTCTTGTTGCTTTTGCTGTTGATTGTGCTCACCTTTGTGCTTTATGGTGGGGTTCTCTTTTTGCTAGGGTGTTGTTTCCCTTTGTAATACCCTAGGCTTTTTCATTCTGTATATTTTCTTTCTTCTATAAATTTTTTTGTTGTATTGATCTGCAAAGTGCATTCACGCCTAAATGACGTAAAATGTGATGTGTCATGCCCTTAATAAATAACATAGCGAAGTACGCTAAAGTTTGAGCGCAGCAAGACACGACGCAACACATAATCTGGTATCACAAAAATCAGTGTTGCCAGCACCCTGTTGCTATACCTTATTAAAATCCGCTTGAACGGCTTTGGTTTTTTTTATCGTGCATGTGCCATGCATCGAGTACGTAACACATTCATTTTGTTAGTCACAAGATAAGAAAAAAAATGAGAAAAAAAAAAAGTATTAAGCCAAAGACTTGCGTAAATTTAAGAAGATATTCCTACTATCCGCTCCACTGATAGTTGGCCTGGTACTTGCAATTTAAAAATGATTTATTTCTCAAATTATACCACGGATATTTGTAAATTTTATATCATTGGAAAGAATTTTAAAACACCTACGCCGTGAACGAAAGTATAAAGCATGAATATCAAAATTATATAAAATGTTATTAATTGAATGAGAATTAAAAAACAATTGAATTAAATCTATAGTGGGACGGAGGGAGTAGTTTTTAGAATGTCTCGATCACAAAAAAAGTTTCTTGAATAATTGATGAAGCAAGGAGACGAACGGTGCAAGGTTGGTTGTAGTGGATTATGGTGGTATTGAACAATGACCACTAAGTGATGTGTGTCATGTTCTTCTTATCTATTAGAACTTCGGAAGCTTATTGTGTTACAAAGTGCTCCATTGCTGGTGGTATTAAAAGAAACACAATGGAACACTAGTTTTCTTTTCTTCTTCTTTAATAATAAACCTTTTATACCAAGGACAAAATTGCTGAAAGAGAGAGATGGTTGACTCACATATCGGATTTGGATAGGCCCTTCGTGAAAAGGGAGCTTCCTCATTGGAATGATAAAGGAGGTTGTTAGGTCTTCTTTCTTTCTATAATGGTAAAACATCAGCATGTTACTGTGATTCATAAGCAATCCCCGACGAGCTCTTTCATTTCTGTACAGGAAAAAGGCCGGTCAAAAACAATTGACTGGAGTCCAAGTTCGGTTCAAACTCGAGTTTTGGAAAGGGAACGTGAGTATTCTTCTTTAGTCGAACATTTTGGATTGTGGGAATGTTATTTATGCCCCTACTATCCATGGGTCATGCTTACAAATACTGGCTTTTGAATCTTTACAAACACCCTTGATGGCATAATTGAAATTTTCTTTAAAAACCCTAATAAACCATAATCCCCTTTAGCCCTTCTTCCTTCGTTCTTCTTCATTTCTAATAACGAAGAAAAAAAAAACTCTTCACTCCGCCTCCATCATCTCCGCCGCCTCTACCATTACCAAGATCTATCACGCCACCACAACTAGCACCACCACCTCTGTTAGCTCCACGCACTAGTATCGACGAGATTTTCCATGATTTGTGTTCGACTTCAAAACGTTTAGAGATCGATTTGATTTTTGTTTTCGATTCGGTAATTTCAAGTTAAGATGCGATTTTGGTTGGGTTTGTAGTTAAAGATTCGGATTTGGTGGTTTGGAGCTCTAGGATTTGTTGATTCTAAATCAAAAGGTTCAATTTGAGCTCGAGATTTGTTGATTTATCTGAAGTGGTTTACGGTGGTGGTGGTTAAATCGAGTGAAAAGGGTTTAGAAAGAATCAAAAGAAGGAAATACATCCGATTGGTGGATGAATTGGTTTGAGATTTAGAAGATGGCGAGTTATCACGATGGGCTTAAAGGCATGAATTTGATTGTGGATCCGGTGATATCAGAACGCAAGAGAAACTTGGAGAGAGGGTGGTAAATTAATGACCGGTAGATTTAAGTGTTTAGGGTTTGATATTTCGGCTGAGTCAAGTTGATTTGTCACACGATTTCATAGTTTTAAACCGAGTTAAGAGTCAAACCGCATGACGAATCATAAGATATGTGTTATCATGGAATTGATAGTGTTTCAAGTGCATTTACCATATTATTGTCCGGAAATGGAGAGGGTTTACTAGTGACATCTCAAATTCAGTGCATATGAACGATTACAGATGATGATAGTGGGATGGTGTTGTTGTTGTTGTTGAAGTGATGAATGAAACTAAATTGATGGCTCGAGGCAACCTTGTTGCAGTTACATGATGATGTTTTTAATGGGTGTGCAGGTTTATCTTAGCAGATGATTTGAGAGAATGGAATGTGGAATGAAGTGTTGTGACAGTAAAGTGATTATAGTGATGAGTGTTTGGTGCAATGATGGAATGCGTATCATCGATGGGTTTGTTGAGGTTACAAGGCAAACCGCAGCTTAGGAGATGTGGTTGATGGCCTTGCATTGGTGATGTTGATGTTAAGAGGATGAGAAGATGATATTGCAGGTTTGTTGAGCTAGATTTTTGGGACAATTTGATTCCGCATTTGAGGCAACTTGAGTTAGTTGCTTCCATATGTGGAGACAACTCGACCAAGTTGCTTTCACTTTTGGAGGCAACTTGAGCTAGTTGATTCCGTACTGGCGCGCAACCTGAGCTAGTAGAAAGGTTGCTATCGGAAGAAAGGTTCTTTATCAAGACTGGGAAGGTGAGGTCTAGCTAGGTATGTTTAATTACATTTGTGGTGCTTGATATGTCCGCTATGTAGTTATAGATAGGTTTCACTTTGGGGACCACTTATCTTCAGTTGCTTCTTTTCGAGACAACTTATGCTTGTAAGTATGGTGTACCCTTTGTTAGCATCATGAGTAGTGGATGTTGTGTTAAAGTGTTAGTGGTGATGGTAGTGGATGTTGTGTTACTTGACAAGAAAACTTGGGCTAGTTACTCACCTATCAAGAAAACTTGACCAAGTTGCTTCTAATATTTTGAGACAACTTTGTCCGCAAAATGGTAACGAGGTTGTGTTGAGTTGTCGACGATGGTTGTCTTCTTGGTGCTCATGCTTTAAAGTGAAGAGTAGATGAATGCTTAGAAGATGAGAAGGAACTTCAATATGAATCCCGGGCATTGAAGTTGTTCTTGCTTGTGTTTACGATGGTGTTTGGTAGGGGCATGGAAGTGGCTCATTATTTGCTCGTGTTATGGATGGTGTGGTGTCGCTCAATGGTGTTTGGAGTTGTGTTAAGAAGATGGTGTGGTGTTGTTGTATGGTGGCTGTTTGAATTGTTGGTTGAACAGCGATGGGTGGCGGAACCCGTGGTGCAATGGTAGCACAATGACTATATGTCGGATGATGTGTGTTCGATTCACTAGGTTCACTTATTTGTGTATAATTTTTATTTTTGGAGACAACTTGTGCTAGTTGCCTCCCGTATATGGAAACAGCTTGGGTAGTTGATTTCACTTTTGAAACTGACTTTGTGTAGTTCGCTTTCTTGTTGAAGACAACTGAGCTGGTTGCCTCCGATATGGACACAACTTCGGCAAGTTGACTCCACATGGTGGTGGTGGTCACACACGTGGTGGTTGGCGGCGATGGTTAGCAAGCATGCGTGGTGTCAGTGGTTGGCGATGCGGTGGTAGTGGACAGTGGTGGTGTTCGTTAGCGGCACGGTGGTTTGGTGGTGGTGGTGGACAGTGGTAGTGTGGTGGTGGTCGGTGGTGGTGGTGGCTCTGTGGTGGTGGTGGTCGGTGGTGGTGGTCGTGGTGGTGGTCGTGGTGTTGGTCGCTCTGGTGGTGGTTGTTAGTTGTGGTGGTGGTCTGTGGTGGTGGTTGGTGGTGGTGGTGGTCGTCGGTGGTGGTGGTAGGCGGTGGACGATGGTGGTGGTTGGCGGTGGACGATGGTGTGGGCATTAAAAATATTTTTTTTTTTTTTTTTTTTGAATAGTGGTTGTGGTGGTTTTGTATATTCACTATATAAAAGAGGGTATTTTAGTAATGTATTAGGCTTAGGGGTATTTGTAAAGTTGATAAGGGTATATTTCAAGGGGCCTCATAGTAGGGGTATTTAGATAATGTTCCCTTCTGGATTTGGATAGGTCTAGAGAAAGGAGTTTCTTCTTTAATTTTGAATGAAAAGGAGGTTGCTGCTAGCCTCCCTCCTAGGTCATCTTTTACACAAGTGCATGGTGATATAGAAGGAAAAGTTAAGGAAACCCAAATGAGCTCCTTCTTACCAAACTTTGATGAGCTCATACGTAGTACAAGTGGTAGTGACACAATTACTGAAGGCGTGCCAAAATTTACCATACAAAAATGGCGGAGTATTATAGTAACCCTGGGCTTACATTCAAACGTGTGCGTACCCATTTTCTTATATATATATATGAAAAAGAATAATTAAAGTTAATATAGTAGTACGCTGTTTGAGCTTAGCTTGTTAGACTTCCAACTAATTTTTCATAATAAGCTTTAGCCAAAAAATGAAATATAAATTAGACTAATAATATTACTTTAAAATACTACTCCTTCCTTAAATTACCAATTGTACATGCCTCCTTTGACTTTTGACGGCATGTATGATGTATGGTTGACAAAATTAGGAGATTTTGTGTGTTCTCTTGTCTGCATGCATATGACGGTGGATGTCATCGTTCATGTTTTCTTAATAAACATGTTTTGTGACATACTCAAAATAAAAATAAAATCACATTGATTGATTGCTCATTCATACTTTCTTAAAGTGAATGTTGTTTAAAGCTAAAATTAGAAATGAAAAGCTAAACTTTTAGTGGTATACCTAAACAATAATCTTGTTGTTTTCCAATCATCATCATCAACTTATTAGACCCTTCCCGTGATCGGCTCATTTGCCGTCTTAAATAATGAGGATTTTAGCTATTTATTTTTAGTTCATGAACAAAACACGCTATTGCTCGATCTTTGACCTAAAAACCGATTTCCAAAAATAAAAACCAAAAAGATAGTGGGGAATTCAAACCCTTAGCAAAGCGGAACACATGATTACAAATGGCATATATAGTGATTTAAACAAGGTAATAATATTGTGTGTGTGGAAGAATAATAATTGAGACAGAAGATAAACAAGCACATAATTACAACATGATATATACATGATTCACCTTTGTAGAATATATTCAGACCGACCTTGGCCTAAAATTGACAAAGGTCTACTTTGCCCAAAAGACTTGTAGCGTGAAGTAAAAATTTATTTGGTTGATTCTTACATTAAATAGCGATAACACTAAATTTGCTAGTTTATAGGTCTAATTTGTAATATTGAATTATTAGTAAGGGGAAACATAATTAAAAACAAACTTTCTAAACTTTCATTACATAAGTACAATGGTATACATGATTGACCTTCCTTTTCTTCTACTACTCTACAAATCATTTAAAAGAAATGTAACAATCAATTTTTTTTATCTTGTTTTTAAAGAATCGATCGGCTATGAAATTTTAATGGTTTTTAATTTAATTTATAATTGATCAATTCGGTATATATTTTGTTATTTATACTGTTATCGATCACTTTAATTCATAGTTGCGTTATTGGAAAAATTAGAGTTTTCTATTCATGATAACCCAAGTGATGTAATCGATTACATATGACCCAATTGAGAAATATCGTGCATCTTTAACTCGATAACAAAATTTTGAACATCTTTAAGCTAATAACAACAACAAATCTAACATCAAACTCGATTGACTACAATCCAGTGTTGTTCGTTTCCAAGAAAGGTTATAGTAGCGTTAATGGTGCAGTTAAAAATCCACAATCAACGGAGATGTTAAGATCCACAAAGGACCCAACCATTCTCGGAGTTTGTTTCATAATAGTAACTCAAGTAACAAGATTGAATGATCTAGTTTGGAGTGCTAATTTTTCCAAACCGACTAACATATCTGTAAAATGCATAGTTGTTAGGATCCACAAAGGACCCCATCCATTTCTCAGGGTTTATATATTCAACCTTATAGTAATAAATGTAACAAGGCCTAACATGATCAGTTTTTTGCTTCCTGAATCGGGTTGAATCCGTCGGTATCTTCATCAAAATCGGTGTCTTGTAGCTCTTTGTTGATGTCTTTGATGTTGTTGTGTCTGTTGGTGTCTTTGATGTTGTTGCTTTTGGTATCTTTGATGGAGTGGCCATTGCTACTGCTATGATTTTTATTCTAATGATAAGAAACTTGCCATTAATCTTGATGAACTTTATCAGACAAACATCACTCATATGGATTATCTATTCAGGAAGAAAAAGAAGATAACCTAATATATCTAGAAATAAGAAAAACTTAAAACTTAATAAAAGTCAGACCTTAAAGCCGTAATGACATCCACTAGTAGAAAATAAAGAGAAGATAGAACAGAGATAAAGAGAGTAAAGATCTATCTTGCTTAGATTCGTTCCCAAAGGAGTCGATGCGAGCGAAAAGTTTAAGAGCGACCCAGGTTTTTCATTTGAAACTTTTTATGGTTATGTTGAAATCAATTTTTATGACTTATATTGTATTAAATAATAGACAAATTTTTTAAAATAATTTAGATAACCTTTATTAGAGCATTGCTTAGTTGAACCCTGTTAGAGCACTGCCCGGTCGAACTCGCAAGTTTTGCTATCTCAAGCTTGTTGTCAATATTAGGTACACAAAACTATATCTTGCTTTTTGGTATACTAAAGTAAAGTCTCGGACTAGGATTAAAGTATGGTAGTTGAGTATCAGACATCACTGAATAACCCTCGAAGCTTGAAGACTGAAGATGAAACGAAGATATTTGGCAAAGAGGTATGTGAAGACTGAACTATCCTATTTACTCACGATCTTACCATTCTACCTTTATGAGACTATATCGTATGATTTTTAACAGATTTAATATTGCAAAGAAGAAGTTTCGAGTCAAGCTTATCTTTTACAATATCTCGACATATGATTCAAGTAATGGATGTTCATAGATCCTTGAAAATCCTAGTTAAGAATAATTTATTGTTCAAAAAATATTATTGTTTCAAGTTGATCATTTGGAAATTGCGCAAGCAATGATATTTCATATTTATGGCGATCAGAATGTTTCAAATTATTGAAAGAGAGTTTTCAGAACTACTGAAAACTGGACATAGGGTAGATACACATACCCAGTACGCGTACCCTAGACATCTGAGTTCCGGAACGTAGGTAGATACAATACCCAGTACGCGTACCCTGAGGTTCTGAATTCGTATAAAAGGGGGAGGTACACATACCCATTATGCGTACCCCAAGGGCCTTAGTTTGTGAATAACTTAGGGTATGCAGATGTAGTATGCGTCCCCAAGCTCCCAGAATTCACGAACTGGGCCATAGGTGCGTGTACCCCTATACATACCTACCTAGTACATGCTCATAAACTATTTTCAATAATATGTTTGGCATTGGTATACTTCTCATGAACACTTATGAGACATATTTGATCACTAAATCATTATGTGCTTGTAAATCTTGATTTAAGTCTTGAGTGTAAATGAACACGATTATGCTTATACTTTCAAATGACATATTTGTCATGAGATGTGGTTAGTAATTCAAGATTTTCCGCTAACTGAGTGTAAGTGTTCCGGATTCGTGAGGTTTGTTAGCTTTATCTATTGCAAACAAATTTCCAAGCCGTGATCTAAATGATCTAAATGGAAATCAAATAGTCTTATTTGTTAGAGGCAGATTGGTATCCAAATTCTTCATTTAGGTTGAAGCAACTCTCAGGATGTAAAGGATGTCAACTAAGAGAATCAATTGCCTATAGATTGCGAGGTTCAAGAGATGTAAGGAAAACGATTGCAGCTGAATTGAGTGGAGGATTAGTTCGGCCTCAAATACATTCTAATGCAAAAGTCTAATAGTATGCTAGTATCTGTAGCGGCTTAATACAGTTTGGTGTTCAAAGCTGGCCGAGGTCCTGGGTTTTTCTCCAACTGCACTTTTCCTCGTTAACAAAAGTGGTGGTGTACTTGGTACCCTGTCCTTTTCAAACCCACCAAGCGTTGGTATGTCAAGTTTAGTTCCAAAACTCGAGTCGTTTGAGTAAATTACTAAAGTCAACTTTGGTTCTACTAGGAACATAGAAATGTTGATATTTTCTTTTCACGAAGACCTGAAGGTATATATATCGAAGATAAGGACGACGTCATCATTCAGTTTGAGTTAGTAACTACAGACTTGACTTGTTCCATTTCTATCTTTTGTTCTTTTAAGTCTATATTCATTGAACATGCGAAGTTAAGTTTATTTACAATGACTTTAGTATTGGTGACTAAGTCATTATAATATGATCAAAGTATCATTAAGGAATGATAAACTATTTGTTTCTACAACTTGAGTATATGGGGTTACGAAGTATAGTTGATCTATGGACTTCGTGTTCTCGTTATTGCACTAATTGGTAATTTGTTATTATTTAGTGATTTGAAATTATGGATGAATTCATAACTTTGGAATTACTACGAAACAAGTTTCGCAAGTCTACTTCCTTAAACAATGTTTCAAACTTTGGAATTATGTTTAAAGAAATTTTGAAACATTATTTAAGGAAGTTGACTTGCGAAACTTGTTTTGTAATCGAAATATGTATTCAAGACTGATTTTTATGGCAAGGATTAATGACAGGACCGATCCTAACAATGTTTAACTTTTTTTATAAATTTTCGATATATTTGTTATCTTCGGGAGTCTACAAACACCGAGATGTACACAAGTTAAACTGGGAATGTTCATAAGTGTCAACATAGTGGATTTGAACATGTGCTAAACTCTAATATCTTATTGTTCAAGTATATTCCTTTGATACTCAAGGAAAGATCCTGAAACCGATTTTCATCACCTATTTTGGCATCGAATTATGTTCTTACTATATCCCAGAGGTTCGCATATCTATAGTTACTATATTAGTAAAGTACATGGATGTGTGCTAGTTAATATTAGTTATCATCTATGAGAGATATCGGTTTAATAGTTGGAAAACGATTGGTATTTGCTAATTTCAAAAATAAATTTATATTGTATATCTTAAGGATTTTCGAAATAGGTAATATTTTGTCCTCCAAACAAGCCTTGGTCATAACACCATAAATAGTACAGTCTTGTGCTCTTATAAACCCATCATTATCTTTAAAAAAAAATTTGAAGGAAAAAGGCAGTGCCTTATAATTTCATGGATATGAAATTTTGGTTACATGATCAATTACATCAGAAACAAATGGAAAGAAATAACTAGTACAAACATTACAAATTTCAATACTTAACAATAAAACCCAGTATTGTACTATTCTCCAATCCATCGACAAAATTGATATATTTCTAATGGTTATGATTTTAAACCATTTTGATTTTTGATCTTCAGATTCTTGATCATCAACATCATATATGTTATATGCTTCCATAGTGAAGAAGTAATAAGCCCAAATCGACATCATCACAATCAACATCGGTAATAATTTCCAAAGTAGATTATCGTCTTTCATAACGTACTTGATAACGATGCAACAACACCACCAGAAAAAGCCATTATGGCTATCATATAAAAAATCTGAATGGTATTGAGACACCATCGGATCTATAAAAATAGAGAGACAATCCCTAAAATTGTTGGAACAACAATTACTTTTATTGGATATTTACATAAAACTAAGAGAAATAACCTTGATTTACCCGGAAGATTTGAAAAATCAAATCAAATCGGAGAAAATTAAAGTGATTGAACGATGAGATTGGTAGTTGTTTTTCTTCAGGAGTTTTGGAGAGAGAGAAGAGAGAGAAAGGAGTTTTGTTATCTATCAATATTATTCATTACACACATCTTAATTGATCGTGTGGGAGGCCGACTTGTTAAGAGATATTAGGGGTGGGACTTGGGTTGGGTCAACCCACCCAACCCATGCCCAACCCGAACGTAGGGAGAGCATGGGCAATGTATTTTAAAAGTTTGGGCAAGCTCGGGTACAATTTTAATAAACCCGAGTTAAACTTGGGCAAGCATTGGCACAAATATTTCTAACCCGAGCAACCCACCCAACCCGAGGAACTATAATATAATTATATAAACTATTTTTATAATTGGTAGTATTATCTATTAAAAGTAATTTTAGCCATTATCTTCAAACCTAATAATGAAAATATAAATCATATCTATCTCATTATTAATTCAATATGAAAAAAAATTATATTATTGTCAATAATCATAAGTTATTTGGAAATTTAAGCTAAATACAATAATCAAATCTTATAATTACTAAAATTTGTTATTATCACATTAATAAAAAATAAATTTAAGACTTATATTAAGGTCATTAGGGTTTATATGTGTGCATATATATGAGTCTACTAACTAACCCCATTAAATATCCACAATTTTTATGTTGTAAAGTATTAGCATGGGTCAACCCGAAGAACCCGGGGAACCCGAAGAATATAAATTGGGCGGGACTTGGGCAGCACCTCCACGGGTTCCATGGGCAATCTGGGCAAAGATTTCTACCTCGGGTCTGCCTCGGCCAAGCCTTCCAACCCAAGTCCCACCCCTAAGAGATATGATATATCTAATTAGGTGAAATATCTT
>JAJJWW010000358.1:0-107287 GCA_023531295.1 Papaver armeniacum
AATTAGAAATGGGGATATATGTTTTGGTTTTTTGATTTTATTGTTTTAGTAGAGAGGGTATTATGGTATTTTCATAATGTTTTTTAATTAACCAAAGGGTATTTTAGTATTTTCATACCCAAAAATCACCCCTTATCAGACACCATGGGTTGGGAGAAGTAATCTATATCCCCGAATTACTTTTTCTATCCCCCAATTGCGTGTTCTAATGATAACAACTCACGATTGTTGTATGATTAACCAACACCTTTGAATCATTATTTTCTTGACCATGAAATGTTTTGTGAAGAACCAACTCAAGAAAGTAAACATGTTCAGCATACAAGCAACCCCAACACACATGTAATGCTTCAAGAGGTCGAAAATTTGATTTTTTTTTGGAAACCACCATTTCCGTCTGAAAAACCTTTGTACCTAAGCATGCTCGTTGTATGAATACTACGCCGGTATCATGCAACCGGCATTGTATTCATAGATATTTGTATGCCGGGACTAAATATCCCAGTATTCAGGAGAACATCAGGCGTGGTATTCAAACCAAGATTGAATCACATTTAAGTTACTAACTTTTACCTGCGGCGAATATTCTAGACCTTCAGTGATGTGAGTACATGACGAATCAGGTTTACTATTTAAATCATAAGCTTAATGTAAGTTCCCGTTTACATGAATAACATCACGAAGCTAAAAGATATTTGAACTTAATCTGGCTTTATTATTTCTTTAAACTTGGTATCTGGAACCTAATACAGTATAGTGAGTCAATTACCATTTATGCCGGTTCTTAATCGGAGTTTCACTTTACTTATCGACAATGCGGTTTTGAACTAATCCAGGTTTCTTCGTTCATTCCTTGGGTGTTACCTACAACGTCGGCCAAACTCCCAAGCCGTCTCCATCGGGATACATTGATCGGACTACTATAAAATGTCGCGGGTATGTTACCAAACAATACTTTCACCTAGTGCTTACAATTTTATGTTGGGATTTGCTTGTAATCTCCATAATGTTGTCTTAATAGGGAATAAAATATGAAAAGAAGCAATTGCTTGGGCAAAAGCGGCGGCTCTTAATAACATGTGTGTCTTAGTGAAATTCAGCGTTGGATGTTCGTTTTGAGATGGTTTTAACGAGAGAGTTAAAATACAATGAGAAAAATAGCCACAAGAGAAAGGGTTATGTATATATGAAAAAGAAGACTAAGGGTATACAAAACCGATTACGCGGAAGGATGGCCTTGCTAGCTTGTATTCTCCAGAGAAGGTTCAAAAGTAGAAGAAAAAAGAATGGGAATGTAAAGGTGTGGTTTGGCCGTCACAACCACCCCGATCGAATGATTTTGAAGGTCCTCCCCTAGTTACGAAGCTAAAACCTGATAAATACGGATGTATAGATGACCAAAGCATGTATCAAACCAAGAGTGATTCTCGGAACCTTCGAGGAGAAAGGATAAGACCAACGTTTCTTATTTCCAGTACAATTTATAGCCTTTAATTAACCATTAAAAAGTTGGAATGGAAAGGAGGAGTGTTATGCAAGAATTTGAGAAGATAGCTTGGGATCCCACAATTACACGCGTATCATTAAAAGAAGTCCGGACAACAAACAGCTTCAAATATTCATTCGCATCCTTTACTTTCACAATTTGCTCGTACGTGTTGTGATGTTCTTATGATGGGTGCACCTACAAGACAAACAAATACAACATGTCGTTGTTCAACATGTTAGGGCAAACATCGGACAAGGTAACATTTCACATTGGCTTGGTGTTTAATGGAGAGCGAGAGGGATTATAATTATCATTGGGCATTGCGGCAAGTGAAATTATTGTTCAGGAAAGATCGTTCTCGAAAGTCATCATAGATCAATTTGACCACTAATAAGATGCGATATCCGGCGTATATCCGGATGCAAAATTTCCTATGTACATATCATATAGGTGAAAATGTGAAAAAAACATTTGTCATGCTTTGTTTGAACCCTCTAAGGCTGATATAAAAGAAGAGAATGGTTGCTCAACTAGAGGAAGATGTTCGCAAAGAGAAACTATCACCCGAAGAAGAAGAAAATGAAAAGGAAAGATTAAGAAGCGAGTCGACAAAGAACACGATGAAAATCATAAAGGTGGTTGGAATTTCTAAAGGATTGGGAGAAAGTTTATTGGTCTCTTACCGAGGACATGTATGAAAAAGAGATTGAACACGTTTATTTCCAAATATAGCAGAAGTGTATCCAAGTGCCGTCTCATATTGTCGGGATAATTGGTTGGATAAGTTCAAGGAAAAATTTGTGCGTCATTGGACAAATCGTTATAGACATTACGGGAATGAAACAGCTAGTATAGCGGTATCCTCTCATGGGAGATTTAAAGATCTCATCCATCCGGCCGAGAAACGTGGTTACGGTCAAGGCAATGGAGCAACACTTTAAGGCCCGATATCGATAGGATCAAAGAGAGGCTTTTGAGAAAAGCTGATGGAAAGGATGACTGTTCCACTCCAACCGCTTTGGCTTGCTAATTGACTTGGGGGAACCTCATCATCTTCTTCCTCACTTTCCACTCCATCATGCTCCTTAGCCCTCATGTGTTCCGGTACCTTCATGGATTGCAAGTGCACTACGTTCACCACCACTCTCCCAAATTGACCCTCTTGTTTAAAACCCCAAACGTTTCTTGCGACCGCGTCTTTTTCCCAAGTGGAGCGAGGTAGGAGTATCAAGACCGTCCTTCCTCCTTCTCTTAGTGAGGATAGGACCTTTATCTTTCCCCGAAACTTCTTTGGCTCTTGACCTATAACATAAGCAAACAAAACAAACATTAAGAAAAGGCATAGGATTTAGGAACGGCATACCCAATTCCTAAACAAACCAATATAATTAACTCCTGAGCAGGCATAACACCATAAATATCGAGCATGCGGTATCGTTGTCTGCAGGCATTGTCTAGAAACTAAATTATGTGCCGGTATTGAGCACCATTTGAGTGATGTTCGTATGTTTTAAGTGTAATACGGCATTTGAATTTAACTAGCAGATGCCGGTTTTAAATTCGGCATTCATGAAACCTAGATAAAAATGGGTGCACACAATTAAGTTCTGTGTGTTTTTTAGTTACCGGAAACCGGTATGGTATTACGACCCAAATTCTATCTTGGGGTATAAAAAATTCGATTTAGAATATAAGCCAGGTATGGTATTCGACCAAATTCTATCCGGTATCTAAACCGGCAGTGATCAAACCCAAGATCCAATGCGGTTTTCTACGCCAATAGACGATTTCGGCTATTGTGGCGATTCTAACCTAAACCCATGGCTAGTCGATGAAACAATCATAAATGAGTTCAAAAATCACTTACCTTCTCGAGCCATGAGTGTTTGATCATGCAGGTCTGAAGCTGCGTCCTCTTCTAATTCTTGAGCAATGTTCTCGATTCTTTCATTTTCGTTTCAGAATCTAGCTCTAAGAGAAAGAATCTGAGAAAATTTAGAAAGAAAATAAGCATACAAGAAAACCCCCCAAAAATAAAAGCTAGCAGTAGGGTTGCAGAACCGGTTAGACGGCACCACACTCTTTTGCAGAATTGGGGCCTATGCTGCACTGCATATACAAATTCTCAGGCGCCTATATTGCCTTGAGAAACCAGTCAACTGATACATTGATGTTGGATGGCAATATACACCAATAATCTAGTAAATCTACATAATCAACCTTTAAGCCTTTATATATACTGTTTGACTAGACATGTCAAGACCAAAAACTCCGAACAAAGAGACATGGAACTTTAAACCAATCCTCAAAATATTTACATATCAGTTGATAAAATCTCAGACAATATTTGTAGCAGCAGCAGTAGTAGGCACTGTTCAAATATTAAGACTGTCTAGTTTCTCTAACATGGAAGTCAAGAAAGCTATATGTTTCACTGACACACGGCGCTCCACTTCACACTCCACTTCGACTGCCTTTCGTAAATCTTGCATCTTCTTCTTGTCCGTTTGTTTGCCGTGTTCTTTATCTTGTGGCTCTGGGCAGTGCCTACTGCTACACTCAACTTCGACTGCCTTTCGTACATCTTGCATCTTCTTCTTGCCCGTTTGTTTGCTGTGTTCTTTATGTTGTGGTTCTGGGCAGTGAGTACTGCTACTAGCATCAAGCGCCTTCCCTTCTTTCTTGTCTTGTGGTACTGGGAAGTATGTACTGCTGCTAGTATCAAGTTCCTTCCCTTCACGCTTAGCTTTGTCAACCGTAGGTGCATTTATCTGCTTGAATGCATCTGAGAGTGGGTAGCCTGTAGCCTCTGCTGTTGGGGTGTAACTCGCTACTCTGCTGCCCCAGCGTGGTCTAACATATGGGGTTGCTGATTCAAAACCTGAGCTTTCAAATACCGACGCTGTAGGAACACCTGCAAGAGAGCAAGGGAAACAAAATCAACAATTTGATTTGCACTAGCAGGTACGTTGAATAGGATAAAACTTATCATTTCAATCTACAAATTATTACAAAACAAATGGGATGAGAGATGGAGCTATTTGCAAGGAACCTCACCAAATGTAGGACGCAAGAAGCCAGATGCAGGTGAAGGCGATCCAGATATAGAACTTTGACTTAGAAAACCACCCCTTGGAGGAAAAATCGAACTTTGAAAATTACCCCATGCTGGAGGTTGATTGGATGTTGTGAAGGCAGAACCAAAAGATGGAGCAGAGTTGCCTTAAAATAGCAAAACAAGACAAATTAACATAGGAACTTGGTTATTAACAAGAATCAAAAGAATGAAATATTGCCATATAAAAACTCCAACGAAGTTCTCTAAAAGATTCAATGGAACCATGAAGCTTTAGAAACAGATGAAACACTACCTATACATCTGATACCCCAGGTAACATAATAGTTCCAAATCAAGATTTACTTACAAGAAAAATTATCACCAAAAGGTGTATGAGGGACACATTTAAGCTGAATGCCATGTTTCTGAACCCAGCCACCTAAAAGTTAGAAATATATACCCAAGTTAATGGAATGTCATACTCATAAACAGATTCCAACTCTATGCTATATGATAACAGAAACACTTACCTTTGTCGCCAACTTGATAATCTATCCATCTCAACTCCTCAGGGCTTTTATCTACATAGACTGGCATGGCTGATATTGATAGAAGCATTGGATGAGGTTCAGCCTGCCTACTTGGTGTCCATGAACGTTCACCTACAAGACAATTAAAATAAATTTTAGGAATTCAATGACCTCAATCATCAGCAAACATTCGGATTGATATAGGATGTGAAATTTATAAATCTCAAAAAGGAACATAACTTACCTGCAGAGGCGTATGGAGGAATTATCCAACTACCATGTGAAGCTACATACAAAGATGAAACATATTTCAATATTGAAACATTAAAATAATGTAGACTGGTGCAATTTATAGAGATTAAATCAATTTACAATGTGGACAACATAAAACTACCAATATCAAGGTGGTTCCTAAATTCTAACTTACCAACTGGATCGGGAGCTACATTACCCCGTGCGTGTTGAGTTGCTGTATTAGCAGCAGTGGTGATGAATGATGAGCTGCTTCCAAATGGAGTAGTTTGACTAGGACACGACCCAAAGACAGAAGATGATCCTATCAAATGTCACACAAGTACAAATTAAAGTTCAGAACAAATTCAGAATAATTACATGGTACTATTAACAAAATACGTGCACACAAAGATTGAACTTGACAGTTTCCTAAACTTCACGATACTAGATCGATTTACAATCAGTAGGTACCAAAATCAAGGTTGCATTCAAATTAGTACAATATCAAAAATCAATTTACATTATGTGTGTAAATTTACAGAGATATATAAATGACATTCTTGCAGAAGTGATCAGGAAATTAGTCAATAGTAAATAGGACTTACCTTTATCACTCAACTGGCAATCTTCCCACCTCAGTTCTTCATGACTTTTCTCTTTATAAACAGGCATAGCTGATATCGATTCAAATTTTCCGGAACTCTGTGCACCAGTATCATCAGTCTCAGCTGTAGGAGCGTAAGCCACTACTTTGCTTCCACCACGTTGTTGTTGACCAACACTAAATCCTGGCTGTCCAAAGGCTCCTGGAGATCCAAATGTAGAGGGTGTTGTAGTCTGGGTACCTGAAGGGAAGATGGAAAAAGACAAGATTAGAACAAGGAATCAACAGCTAGTCTTTCTAACTATAAAACAAAATGAATCATCATATAAGATGCAAATAATTTTACCGAAGGTAGAACTTTGGGCTCCGAAGGCAGACGGAGTTGAACCAAAAGGGCTGCTACCAAATCCAGAATTTGTTTGGCCAAATGCAGGGCTCGTTCCAAAACTAAAATGTTGGGCACCAAAAGGAGTGGTTGGCGTTCCAAATGTGGAAGCAGCAGTCATAGCACCAAAAGCAGGGTTGCATGTGGACGAAAATGTTGGAGTGCCAAATACCCCTCCTGACCCAAATGTTGCAGTTGGTCGAGACCCAAAGGCTGCAGTTGGTTGAGACCCAAAGGCTGATGCTGTTCCACCACCGAATGCTGCAGTAGTAGGAGCACTGAAAGCTGGAGTGTTTGTCACTCTGAAACCAGGGATGCCACTGGTACCGAATGAATGTTGACTTGGTGCACCAAAAGGAGCAGATGAACCAAATGGAAAGCTTCCAAATGCCGACTGGGTTTGTTGGAAAGTGCTACCGCCAAATGGACTTGACAGACTAGGAGTAGTTGACCAAAACCCACCTAAAGCAGGCTTCTGCCCAAATAGAGAAGATCCTTCAAACATAAAAAGATAAAACGTTTGAGTCGAACGCAGGCTCAGCCAATATAACAATATAATCTACAATGCTAGACTATATTGGTAGTTTCTTATAGACTACCAAAATTAAGGTGGTGACAGTGGTGTCTTAAGTAACCAAATGGATTGGGAGCTACGTTACCATGTTGAATTGATGGACTAGCAGTGGTGCAGAATGATGAGCTGCTTCCTGATGGAGTAGGTTGACAAGGAGGATACCCACAGACAGTAGATGATCCTATCAAAGAAGAGAGAAAATTACACAAGAACAATATTAAAGATGAAATCAAATCCAAAATAACAACTTGGTACTACTAGTACTACTAAAAAAATACTTGCACACAAAGATCAAACGTATTTCAATTTCCAAAATCTCAATATATAAATCAATTTACAATCTGTAACTACCAAAAAAAAGGTGGTTTCTAACTTACCAACATTCCCAAAAGCAGCATGCCCGATAGCAACTTTTGTACCACCAATGCCCAATGAAGTGGTAGCGGCAAAGGGGCTTACTGGAGCTGGAGTAGGAGAATCCACAACTGCGGGCTGAATTGATAGACCACCATTCTTTGACACGTCAGAAGTGCTTCTTGCTGGAGTAGTCAAATCCATTGCAGGCTCAATTGATGGACTACCATTGTTCGACAAGTCAGACGTGCTGCTGGCTGAAGCAACAGTACCCACTTCAGGTTGAATTGACAGACCACCACTGATTGACAAGTCAGATATGCTGCTTGCTAGAGCAGTAGAAACCACTTCTAGTTGAATTGATGGACTACAATTGGTTGGGAAATCAGATGCGCTGCTTTCTAATGGAGTTGGTTGACTAGAAGTAGACCCAAATGCAGAAGATCCTACAATAGAAGAGTGAAAAATAGTTTAGCACAATCAATCGTACAAAAACATTAAAAACCAAAAACAATTCCAGAAATTCATGCATGGTACTCTAATATAACAAATCCTTGCATATAAATTCTTCTTGTTTTCCATAGATCACAACAAAGATGAAAAGTCAAAGTAGAGAGCACAAAGCAGACATTCTTAATCAATGATACCCAGCAAGTTCATGATAAGAAATATCTATTAAATCAAATTCATAGGATATAAATGATAGCCAAGATTCACCGATGGTGGTTATTTCAACAATGTTACCATTACTAAAATCAGTGGAACCGTATACAATTAAACACATATCTTTTTGCTTCTGAAATAGAATGGTGGGAGCTAAGTTAGCCCGTGCGTGTTGAATTTATGGACAAGCAGTGGTGATGAATAGAAGGAGACCCATATACAGTAGATGATCCTATCCAGAATAACAGCATGGTAGAATAAAAAAATACTCGAACACAAAGATCGAACGAATTTCAGTTTCCAAAACCTCAAGATACTAAATCAATTTACAATCTGTAAGTACCAAAATCAAGGTGGTTTCTAACTTACCAACATTCCCCAAAGCAACTTCTGTACCAACACTGCCCAATGAACTGGTAGCGGCGAAGGAGCTTACTGGAGCAATAGTCCCCACTTCAGGTTGAATAGATGGACCAACATTGTTAGAAAAGTCGGATATACTGCTTCCAGGAGTATTAGAATCCACCGGGGGTTCAATTGAAGGACTAGCATTGTTTGGAAAAGAAGATATGCAGCTAGCTGGAACAATAGTACCCACTTCAGATTGAATTGATAATGGACTAGCATTGTTTGAGACTTCAGATGTACTGGTTTCTAGAGTAGTAGAATCATCCACTGTGGGTTGAATTGAAGGACCACCGTGGTTTGACAATCCAGATGTGCTGCTTTCTAATGGAGTCGATTGACTAGAAATAGACCCAAATGCAGAAGATCCTACAAATATAGATTCATAAATAGACAAATACAAACCAAACATGCCTAATACTCTAATATATCAAATCATTACATACAAACTCTTCTTGTTTTCAATAGATCACAACAAAGATGATAATTCAAGTAGAGAGAACAAATCAGACATTCTTAATCAACGATACTCAACAAGCTCATGATTCTAAGCAACATCTATTAAATCAAACCCAGTATAACATGCCAAGTACTCTCATATAGCAAATTCTTACATATAAACTCTTCTTGCTTTCCAATTTCCATATATTATAACAACGGAGATGAAAATTCAAAGTAGAGCATGATCAAACATTCTCAATCAACGATACTCAACAATTTTATGTTACATATCATTCATAATATGAAAATTTTAACAATTATTGACACGGTCACACTCAAGATTCAACAAATGGGGGAATATTTCAAGATTCAGGACTCTTACCGTTACTAAAATCAGTGAAACCGTATGTGAACATCGTATTCCAGCTTCTGAAATCGGATGGCGGGAGATTTTGATACGAGTGATTCCAGAGAAACGAAGGGGATGGAGAGGAATTTAAGGGGTTTTGATGGTTTCCATTTTTTTTTTGGGTTTGTCACTGCTTCAATTTTAGGCTAACATTATATTAAATGAAGGGAAGTGGGTATTTATAATAGGAACAATGGTTTCCGGTTCTGGAAGTTGGAACCGGAATAGGATTTGGTATAGGTTTTTACATTTTACATTTTTACTTGGATCTGTTTTATTACCTAACAAATTCCTAAATCACCCACTTCCGTTCACTCTTTTTTCTTTCCAATTCAGGATGTATCCATCGACACCGACATTCACATATTCCTCCTAATTCACCTCAAAAATCTATTCTAAAATTCGGGTATGGGCGAACGACTAAAAATTCCCGTACTCCATTTTTTTTTACTACAATAGCGTCACAATCAATCATTTTGTGCATGATTGGTTGTGATTATACCTGCAAACCATTTGTTAAAGAAAAAGATTATCCAAAATAATTGATTTGGTTGAATGTTTTACATATTTTTTAATCGTTGGTTGTGATTCTGCTAAACCAGAGTTCTTATAGTGGGCCTCACACAAATAGATAAAATTTGGGCTGTGAGGGGATTTTTTTTTTCTTAAAAATGAAGAATGGTGGCTTGCCAATTTGGTGACTCTCAATTTAGGGGTGAGCATGTTTTGGTTGGTCCGGTTTCCCATCATTCGTATCCAATCTGATATATTACAGATTTTAGGCATGACTTATTATGCTGCCACTCCGGCGTACAATGGATTTGCGTCCACACGTACCAAAAAAAAAAAAAAAAAAAAAAAAAAAACGGTGAAAAAATAGTCATTGATTTATTCTTTTTATAACAAAACCTGGAAAATTGTTGGGAAAACGTTGTTGGTATATATTTATAAGAGTTTTATCACTTTTTACATCTTAATCTAATTATAATAGTGTGTGTTTGTATACGACGAAAAGGTGTTTATAGGAAGCATGTAGGTGTAAATAATCCACAGGGACAGGTGGAACCATACTAGACGACGGCGTACCAAAAGAAACAAGCACTAGAAGCATTGAATCGTCTCACCAGATTTGGTCGCGAGAAAAGAGGAATCGAGGCAGCCCGTGAAATCGACACAAAGGAAGCGAAAAGTTCTGATGTGATGCTCATCGGGTTTGAGATAATAAATTCACTGACAAAGTTGGTGAAGAGATAAGCAGAGCTCGGTCAAAGCGAGACTCGGCCAGGGACCTAAAGGGCGACGTCGGTCATCTCCACCAAGCAAACGACATCGAATGGGGACACCACTCGGCTCGGCTAGATATCTCGGCTTGAGCAGATAAGAATATCGGCTGAAACATCAGCTGGTCGCCCGAGAAGAACATCAAGGAAGCTACACCGCGCCCTATACCGTAGTATTAATGTATCATCATCTGTGACTATAAATAGAGACCATGTAGAGAGGTAAAACCCAAGTAAGGAGAGAGGAAGGAGAACATACCGAGAGTATTGAGAGTAGCATCCATCTTGTAATCGTAATCCAAGTAATAAGATCATCCTTTCACACCCGTGGACGTAGGTAATCATACCGAACCACGTATATCTTGTGTTCTTATGCATACTTTGTTTGTTTACTTCATTGTTATGTTTGTGATCCTTTGGATGTAGTAGTAGGATTTTCCACATCTACATTCTGGCGCCGACTAAGGGGACCGTGTAACATCTTCGGATACCTTGAGATCGGTTATCCAAGCTCCTAAATCACCTTGAGTGTTAGTTGAAGCTAAGGGAGAAACTCTTTTGGTTAAATGTGTTGATAGATAAAGCTTGCAAAGGGCTTTTTGTTTTATAAAAACAATTTTCTTAGCAAAACCTTGTTATGTTTTTTGTGTGGGAATGTTTTTAATAGCATCAGTCCTTTTCTGCTTTCAGTTGAGTTGAGTTGTTAAGATTAAATCGCCAAACTAGGCCGTTTGCTTAAGTAGTGCAAGCGAGTTATTAGAAGATCCGCAAGCTCCCGAAATAACATCTTTTGGTGTTGGTAGAAGCTAGACTGAAATTCTATCTTGCTGTACACCTTTTCGTCTCAAGACTCTAATGATTGAAGTACATAGATTTATCGGTTAAATTTTACCTATGTGATTAAAAGTTCGATTTCATTACATTTGTTTTCACTTATCTAATCCTTGAAAAGCTCACGGAATTTTAATCTAAAAGGAAGAACTTGTTTAGTTATTTTCACCATCTTAATTTCGTTGAGTAAGTGACCTAAGATCTCTAACATTATGAGTAAGGGATTCCGGTCGGGGAAGTTCGATTAATCTTCTTACATCGAGTCAAGTGTTTCCTGTTGAGTTAAGATCGCCTCGTCTTCGATCTAAGTTAACCGTTATAACACCTCAAAGATCCTGAATGGATCATCTTTGATGATCGGTAGAATCTAAGTTGAAACGTTATTTCGACGTTTAAACCTTCTTGGTGAGTTAAACAAAGTGTAATAGTAATGGAGACAAAACTAACTCGAAGACATCGAGCTTAGTTTTTCGGAAACTACGGCTGAAAGGAGTATAGTGAGCACTTCATCAATAAGTCTCATCTGGATCCTACACTAAAAGCCTCACATCATCAGTAGCAAACCACAGGTTTCCTGTGGTACGACTATCTTCGGGAATTTCCGGCAATCCGCATGGGTAGACCGTCAGCACAACAACTGATGAAGATTGTCGTTATTATCAACCATAGCCAAGAAAGAAATCTTCCGATCTAATGTACGGACGATTAATGACTTCTGGCACTAGGAATGTTACGAAAAATGATGATTAATACATAGAGAAAATACCGAAAGCGATGTGTCGAGACAACTTTTCAAAGATTGTCCTTTCCCGTCAAAACCACTTGATTGCTGGGATCAACACGCAAGCATAAAATGGAATCGTACTACAAAAACTTTTTTCGTCCTACGCAGCAGGACTGCTGTACTTCATCCTTAACCTTTTCAAAAACAGTTCGAAGTAAGTGATGTGTACTTTTCTTACGTAGGTAGGGATGGACGGGAAAGCCGAGGCACAAGAGCAACACTAAAGGTGATGACGAGCACCTCCAGGACGAGTAGGATTCTCAGAAATCGGGCCATAGCGGGATCTAGTGCACAAGAAGGACTGACGGATTTCCGACAATAGGACATCCGACAAAACTATCAAAGGGAGACTCAGACACCAGGCAGAGGCATGGCAACTGTGGATGAAGAAGTCGATCTAGGCCGAGACGATGATCTCCCACCAAGAATACTGAGGATCAATCCAAGCCAGATGATACACGGGGACATGGAAGACGGAAGAACTGCATCGGATACCGAGGAAGAGGAGGAGGTGCAAACGATGCAGGAGGAGCGAAGGCGAGAAAGGCAACCGATGGATTATCAGCGTACAATAGAACAAGAAAGGAGAAAGGCTTAGACGAGTGCACCTAGGAATGGGCGACCTCAACCGAGATATCCCACCAGTAGCAATCGATCTTCCCGTAGCTCCAAACATTCCCTCCATTATACCTCAACCGGACGAACCTCCAACCGCACCCCCCAATGTAACAGGAAACCAAGTGAATGGCCACTCTAGCCATGAAAGTACTGACCCAATGCTACTTGCTATCTTGGAAAGCCAAAGAAGGAAGAAAGACCTTATGAGAGAGCTACAGAGAAGGAATCTAGCCTTGGAACATGAAAACTACCAACTCCGCAACCGGAGAGCCGGGTCAAGAGGATCGTCAAGTCGAGGTGCTTCCAGCAGCCACACCCAGCCGAGAAACACTCCAACCCCACCCCCGGGCCGAGAGCGCATACCCGACCCTAATCGCTCAAGGGGAGGGTATGGTCCACCCGAAGATTCTTTGACCGAGGAAGAGGCGACAAACGAGAGTACGGATGCGACAACCAAGCAAAATATCGAGCAACTTGAGCAGATGGTCAAGAAACTGACAGGAAATGGTGAGGATGATAAGCTGGCAGAAGTAATCAATGAAGCACAGAAGATACCGTTTACCAAGGAGTTGGATCGGACTCCTTTCCCGCCAAAGTATACGTTGCCGATCTTCCCATCTAGATTTGACGTCACGAGCGACGTAGGAGAACATATCAAAATTTACATCATGTCCTTGTTACAATGGACGAATTGCGATGTGGTCATGTGCAAATTCTTTCCAGCAAGTCTGGAAGGTGAGGCAAAGAACTGGTTTTACACCCTGCCTGATGAATCCATTGGCAATTACGCTGTCTTGGTGGAAACCTTCACTACACCATATTCAGCGATTAGTAACTAAAATTCGTAACCAACATGTAGCCGTCACGAATTAGTGACTAAAAATTTCAGTTACGAAAATTTAGTGACACCACATGTTCATTACGAAATTTTACCGAGTTTAGTGACGGCCCAGCCCGTGTCACGATTAGTAACTGCTGGAAAATAATCGTGCGAAAGAACCGTGTGCAGAGTAACACTCAGTAACACCATCCTGAGCAGCGTGCGAAAGAACCGTGTACATTCTATCAAGTTTACCCTATCGTGTGAATAAACCGCACAAATCTTATCCCCTTCTTCTCTCTTGGTCTTCTCTTCGCTCTACCTTTCAAACATCACCTACATTCCCCTTCTTCTCTCTTCAGGATCGATTTATCCATCCTAAACATAGAAGTTTTTGCGACTTTCATATCCCTTTCCTTCTATGACTCGCTATCTGTTTTGTGTGAAGACAGACTCACACTAGAAGTCTAGAAGAAGAAGATTTGTCATCTTGTTATTAGGTTAGGTTCTCACCGTCAATCAAAAAACACTCTCTTTTTCTTCGTGTTTTTCAATCTTCATCTTCTCTTTATCTTTCGAGAAATTTGAAACCCTAATTTAATCTATTTATATTCAATTAAGATTTAGGGTTATTTAGTGATGAGTTTGACGCAAATCGAGAAGAAGCTAGGGTTGGCTGTTTAGGGTTGAAATCAGATTAAGATGAGATATGGAGGAGATTGCGAATGGGTTTTGTTTGAATTAGGTATTAAGATTCAGAAGATGGTGGTACTGAGATTTCAAGGTTGCCTCAGAGCTGTTGATTTGATGAATCAATTACAGATGGATAGGTGGTTTTTTTTTTATTATGAGTTTAGTAGAGAGATGGCTTCAATTTGAGCTGGTAATGATCAAGGTTTAAGAGAAGGTCTGTCATGTTGGATGTGTTGTTAAAATCCATCCTGAAGCTCCTCTGGACAAAGTTTGTATTCTTAGCTGTGGGGTTTCTACAGGTTAGGATTCCATTTCATGGTTTATTTTTTTTTTTCATTTTGCATCACTGGTTTTGATTTCACCGGTGGTGATTGAATTTTTGGTGTATTTGTGTGTTTTCAGGTCTTGGTGCTGCTCTGAATGTGGCAAAGCCTAAAAAGGTTCGGCCCGATTCTTTGTATTCGGATTGGGCGCTGTTGGCCTTGGTGTAAGCAATTTACTCATTTTTTTTGTGGTTATCTTTGGAAATTCTTAAATTGGAGGTATCTGTGTAATTGGTTTGATCTATATTATTTTTTGCACCTAATAGAGTATGTACTTGATTAGGCTTGTGAAGGGGCTAGAATATCCGGGGCTTCGAGGATTATTGGAGTAGATCTGAATGCTAGTAGATTCAGTGAAGGTGAAACAAGCAAATTTAGTTTTTCAGTTTATTAATTAATGTTATAAAGTTCTTGTCTTGCAATTTTAATGGCATATATGCATGAACTAAACTGCAATTTTACCTTTATCGGCCAAAGAAATTTGGGTGTACGGAGTTCGTTAATCCAAAGGACCACAACAAACCAGTTCAAGAGGTTTGCTCTCCATAACTCATAGAACTTACAAAACCAGCTAGGCCTTTTGTTTCGCTGGCATTAGTATCTCGATTGTTCTCGGTTTGATGAATATGTGATTCTTTGAGATGACCGATGGAGGGGTAGACCGCAGCATTGAGTGTACAGGGAGTATCCAAGCCATGATCTCCGCATTCGAATGCGTTCATGATGTATGTGTTTCTCAAAATTGTCTTTTTGCTGGTTTATTTGGGTATTGTTCATGTGTATGTTCTGAATGTTGTACATCTTGATGAAACATCAAGACGTGCTCCCACTTACATCTTGATGAAACATCAATTCGCAATGTTCACAAAAATTGTTTTTACTTAAATACTTGTTGTGTGGTGGACAGGGCTGGGGTGTTGCAGTACTTGTCGGTGTGCCAAACAAGGACGATGCATTCGGCTGCTCTTTTGTATCTCTTACAATTTTGGTGCCATAGTGAGTTGTCCAGCTATTTCAAGTATGGATGTTCTTATGGAGATCATGTAAGCACAATTCTATGACATTTAAAGTATTATTATTGCAGTTTATTTCAAGTACGATAGCGTTGTGCATTTATTCCCTAACATTGGTTGAATTTCTTTATGCATATTAGACAAATTGATAATCATGAACGTATGATTTATATTCTAGCTAATCGTATCAATTGTTGATGGTCATGATATAAGGAAGACCGCTTTATTTTCGCCACCGGACTAAATTTTGCATAAATTTAACTTAAAACTATCCGGTCAAAATTGAGCATCGTTATACACCAATGAGTCGGTAGTCAATGTTAAAATGTATTCATACATGGAGCATCATTCTTCCCCATATAACGTGTTTTAGTAAATCTTTTTCATGTGTAGGCATGTCTTGATCCACTTGCATTTGAAGTGGTGGTATTGATACACATCATCATGCTACTTGTTGAGGTCTGGTTCGGCGTTACGGCAATGACGAGAGATGGAACAAAGAAACATAAGTATTCATTTTCAACCTCTTCTCTCCAAAGTGGTTGAGGTCGATTCATAAAGTGATGCTTTGGTACACCACTCATAACTTCTCCAAGAACGAACATATGGAGCTTCTATGGATGAGTCGCCGTTTAAAATCTAGTAGACTATCTACATTTGTCAAGGGTTGTTGTATGAGTTTCATGACGTATGGATTGGTGAAGCATTAGTGAAGGTAAGTCACTCTTGGACCACCATCTATTAGTGCTTGTATTTGAGTAGCGATGAGTTAATATGAAACTTTGTTTGGGTGATGAAACCTTAGAATTGTATTGATATTCGACATTTATAACTCAGGCAATGATGACACCATAAAAAGAAATCCAACCGTTATAATTAAGTGAATTTTGGATATGTTAGGCATATATATGTCAAGCGCAGACTCTGTTAAAATTGCGGGATGATCGGACACGGTAAAGTGGCAGAAACCGATGCATTACGGAGAAACCGATGTAGCTTGATCCTACTAATTTTATGACTTGGTTGATTGTGCGGGGTTTACTCTGCATTGGGTCTTTGAAACGTGATCTCCAATGAAAAGAAACTACAAGAGAACAAGCAATTAAGGATTTGGAGGTAATTTATCATACGAATAGAAGTTTGAGATGAATGTTCAAATTCTAGAATTCTAGTTAATTGAGGTCCCTTTTTCAATCGGACGGTGTTCGGCATCATTTTTCATTAGTTTTAAGGCCTTCCCAAATTGGATGTTAAAATGAGACTATGAAAATGTTTCGTTACTTGAAAATGTTTCGTTTAAGATTGTGCACATATATAACTATGATGTTTTGATCTGTTTTTTAATAGTAGTATGGGGACTATGTTTCTTTGTATTGACATGCAATCACCGAATATTTTGATCATCTTCTACCTTCTTTGACTTTCCTTTTTAGGGCGAGTTGTTTTATAAGCATCGAATGTTCTTCTCTTATTCCTACTCATCTGTAATCATTATGTTATATATGTGCAGGTCCTTGGCTCAATGCTAGGAAGACAAAATAAGTACTAGCACAAGGATTTTGCTAGTCAATGTACGTTTCTATCTCCTTGTCATCTCCACATCCTAATTCCTTATACGATACTCGACTTGATATGCATTCATACTCTTTGTTTAAACCTTGTTCAAATCAACATGTTATAGTCGCGGCCTCTTTTGCCCCCATCTATTGAAGCTTGATAACTTATTTCACGTTTGTTTACTTTAACGAGGGTTCGGTAATCGAATGTGCATTGAGTTCTAAAAAGGAATGATGCCTATGCAATGGCGGCCAGAGAGGCAGCGCTTGATTAGTAAAAAGAAGAAAAAAGTCTTGTTGGCTTAATAATAAATGGCTAAGGTAATGCTCACAATATGCTTATTCATAGCATTTATGTATACTTGGCAGTTATGGCTCATGAACACAACATAAATTGGTTGAATGACTTCTTTTGAATGTTGGAATGAATGTTAAATTATATTGAATGACTTCTTATGTGAAATGTTGAAATGTGAAATGTTGGAATTGGATTGTATTGTAACAATTCCAGGGGATAGGGTACTTGCAGGGTAAAATGAAAGGGATGGAAACATTAATATTGACCAATGTCAATAAAGACCGAATTTTTTTTTGTAACAAAAGGATTCGTAACGGCAAAAAAGTGTCACTAATTTTTTACCAGGATAGTAGGAATCAGTCAACGCTGACCTGGTCAAAAAATTAGTCACCCTGGTAAAAATTTAGTAACGGAAAATCCTTGGTTACTAAAATTTTACCAGAACATTGTAGTCGGTCAACGTAGACTAAGTCAATGTATTTGTAATGACAAAAAAAAATTGAAACGATTCATTGCTTGTCACGAATTTTAACCGTGACGGTCTCATGCGTGTTACTAAATGTGTCACAACCCCAAATTAGTGACGGCAACATGTTGGTTACGAAAATTTGTTACACACCTCGTTGTAACGGTCATTGTGCGTCACAACTCCATTTCGTGACTGAAATAATGTGTCACAAAACGTAAAATATGGTGTAGTGCTTCCTAGAAACTTACATGCACAACAGTATAGCTCGGCCCAGAGTATACAAGCTCTTTACGCTTGCACGAAGATTTAGGGAACCATTGCGGTCCCTAATAGACAGATGGAGGAAGTTGTGCACTAACATCGGGAAGGTACCAGTCGATCAACAGATCTTCGGGTTCGAAAATTCATTGGGGAAGTCAGATCCTATTTGGATAGCAATGTACACCGAGAAACCTAAAATGTTAAGGGAAATCAGGAAGATGCAAGAACATTACATTGCCCTAGAAGAAATACAGGAATGAGCACAAGATAGAGGAATACAAGAAGCAAGCACTACAGTAGAGGCAACCCCGCGAGAAGATCCTAAGCGACCAGAGAAAAGTCCGAGTACACAATATCACGGGGCGAACAAGAAGATTTGGGTCGACAAAGGAAAGAAGCCTCGCCACGAACCCAGATCTTATACTCCACTAAATGCACCATTGGAAGAAATATTCAAGGAAGTAGAAAATTGGAACGATATCAGATACCCAAAAAAGAGGGGAATTCAGTTCGACGAAACAAGGAACCATCCAGAGTTTTGTCATTACCACCAGTTTCGTGGCCATTCGAACAACGATTGTCGGGAGGTAAAAGATATCGTCCAACACCTGATCCGAGATGGATATTTGCGATATTTGGTCAAGACATCGCCGACACCTGCTCAACCTGACGCACCAGTGCATCAAATAAGAATCAATCGTGGTACCCAGTTCGCATGTAACACCATATCACACTCGGCAACTCAAGGATTTGACTTGGGAACCGGCATCACTTCAAGAATTCATAAAAGAGATCGAGCGGGCAAGGAAATATTCAGTATGGCCAAAACTCTGCCCATGGAACCTTGGATGATGCAGCCGATCACCTTCTCAGCAAAAGACGTCCCATTAAATGGTCAAGCACATGTGGATCCCCTAGTGATAACCCTGCTTATCGAAGAATGGGGTGTCCGAAGGATACTGATGGACAACGACAGTTCAGTAGAGGTCCTATTTTATTACACCTTTAAAAGAATTGAGTTATCAGATGACATCTTAATCCCGTCGACCTATCTAATCTACGGCTTCAACGGTCGGTGACGGTACCAAAGAAGAAGTCACCCTCAGAGTCTCGGACGGGGAGGGCTTCCTCGACACACTCACCACCTTCTGTGTAGTTGACGTTGTGTCACCATACGAGGAAATCCTTGGTAGACCATGTCTTGCAGGAATCAAAGGAGTCGTCTCGGCATACCACAAAATACTGCGGTTTCTATCTTATCGAGGAGTAGTGGAGGTGTTAGGCGACCCCCAGGCGGCGAGACAATGCGTACAGATAGATATCCATCATAATGAAGAAAGGTGATCGAGGAAACGCCAAGAAAATAACAAAGCTAAGGAAATAAGGGAGGGGTAAGAGCTATAAAAGGTGATGTCACAAGTCATCACCACCTATGAAGCTGGCGAGAAGGAGATCTTACAGCAATCAAAGGAGCCGACAATGGTCGATGAACCAAAAACCAATTTCTCGGCCTTATAATCTACCTGACAATTTAATCTAGGCACTGAGGAAGAGCTTAAAATGGTGAGAATATGGACTCTATTGACAGACGAACAAACACATCAGTTGACAACTCTTTTGAAAGAGCACCTGGACGTATTCGCCTGACAAATACACGATATGGAGGGAATTGACCCAGAAGTTTGCTCACATCACTTGAGAATAGATCCCAAGTTCAAACCGATTCGACAAAAGATGAGGAGAATTGCACCCGAGCTACAAGTAGCAGTGGAGGCCGAGCTAAAGAAGTTGTAAGTAGCAGGAATTATTCGAAAGGCTCAATATCCACAATGGATATCTAACATGGTGATAGTCCCTAAAAGGAATGGAGGTGTTCAAGTATGCATCGACTTTAGTGACTTGGACAAAGCGTTTCCAAAAGACAGCTTCCCCCTCCCCAGCATCGATCAGCTAGTGGAATCCATAGTTGGGTATAAGGAAATAACACTCATGGACGGGTACTCGAGGTATAACCAAATCCCCTGGCCCCTGAAGACCAAGAGCACACATCTTTCTTCACACCCAGAGGATTATATTGTTACACCAAAATGCCGTTTGGGTTGAGAAACGCAGGTGCCACTTACCAAAGATTAGTGGAAGACATGTTCGAAGATAAAATACACAACACCATTGAGGTATATGTGGATGACATGCTGGTCAAAAGCAAAGTGGCCACCAACCACATTGACCACCTCCGAGACATATTTTAAACCATGAGAAGATACAAGATGAGGGTGAATCCTGCTAAGTACACTTTCTGGGTTACCTCGAGCAAGTTTCTAGGGTATATAATTACCGATAAAGGCATCATATCCGACCCAGATAAGATCAGAGCAATCGTAGAAATGCCATCACCCGTGACAATTAAAGACGTGCAAAGGTTAAACGAGAACTTGGCAGCGTTGGGGCGATTCATCTCTCGATCATCTGATAAGTGCAAGGATTTCTTCGGGACATTAAGGAAAGGAGAGAAGTTCAGATGGACCGAGGAGTGCGAAGAAGCATTTCAGAAAATTAAGCAGCATCTCGTGAGCTTGCCGGTATTACAAAGACCCGAGCCCGAGGAGGTACTGACCCTATATCTTGGGGCAAACAGTTACGCCATTAGCACCGTACTAGTCAAGAACGTTGGAGGAGAGGAAAATTAGGTGTATTCCATAAGCAAAACCATGAACCCAGCGGAGAAGAACTAAACCAGAATCGAGCAACTGATATTAGCATTGGTGTTTGCAACACAAAAACTTCGGACGTATTTCCAAACTCACAAAATTCGGGTGCTCACAAAATCCTCTATAGAATCGGTGCTCGACAATGCAGCCAGGTCGGGGCTGATCTCCAAGTGGAGTACACGGATCAAGCAGTTCGATATTTTCTACGAGATGAGAACAGCAGTGAAAGCACAGGCAGTGGCCGCCTTTCTGGAAGACTTCCCCCTGAGCGACTAAGATGAAGTAGAAGATATCCCCGGAATGGAGGATGACCAAGAGGATCCGTCCGACCTACTCGAGACCTGTAACCCGACACGATGAGAAGTTTTTGTGGATGAATCATCCAATAAAGACGGGTCAGGCCTTGGATTGGTCTTCACAACACCAAAAGGAAAAAAGATGGTCCACTCGTTTAGACTTGAATTTAAGGAGACCAATAATGTCACAGAATACGAAGCGGTGATATACGCTTTGCGCATAATAGTGGAGATGGGAATTCAAGACGTAAGGTTAACAAGTGACTCTCAGCTAGTCGTCCGACAAATCAGCGGAGGCGACGACGCTATACATGACCCCTTGTTACAGAAATATTGGGAACTCGCCCAATTCTACGTCGGCCAGATACCAAGCATCAAGTTTCGGCATATCTGTAGAAAAGATAACCGCCACTCGGACGCTCTAGCATACATTGCTTCCATGCTAACGGACGCAAGCGTTGAAGGCATCAGAATTATGAGAGTCTTAATTCCATCAATACCTGAGACAGTAGACATCGACGCACACGTAGCAACAACCATTTCCGATCAGTATCGGGCCGATGATTGGTGAAAACCAATCAACGAATATCTCGAGACAAGAAAACTGCCCAAGGGGCGACCCGAGATCAACAAAATCAAAAGCAAAGCAGGTTCATATGAACTCCGAGATGGCATTCTGTACAGAAAATTATACCTAGGACTATTATTAAGATGCCTGAGTAAAGAAGAGGGGCACACAATCCTGAACGAATTACACTATGGGGCCGCGGGAAACCACAGCTCAGGCCATAGCCTAGCAGCACGAGCTAAAACCATGGGATATTTCTGTCCTTACATGAGGAGCAAAGGTGGCGCCTGCGACTGCATAAGCAACTGGCGAAGGATTTCTAACAACAATTGCGCCAACATTCACGTGAGAAATCTCCGTTGTCTGAGTCACAACAACACTTCCACCTTGATCGTCCTCTGTTTCAAAGCCACCAGGCTTGGCTGGAACGGCTGGAGACAAAGCCGTGTCCTCACTAGTTACAATCTCAAGTTCATCTTCATAACTGGCTTCGCTCTGTGATATCATGGCTTAGACACTCTCTTAAGAAAAAAAAGATAGAGGAAGAAGGAAGGAACAAGAAGAGTACGGAGAGGACTCAGCGATTCGCTGAGACCAACTAGAGGAAGATTCAAGATCGCTATCGGAAGAACAACACTCGCCGTCTGTGGACTCTGAGCTTTCATCCTTCCCGATTCCCTCCTCCATGGGTAGGCTCAGCATCGCTGCCTTCCGTCTCAAGAGGTGCAGTTTTTTGACTACGTGCAAGTTTAGTGAAGGAGTTCACTCTGCTAAGACCCTAGGAACGGCACAAGAACAGACACTCAAAAATGAGACAGAGATATACGCAATCCGACTGAATCAGGAAGAAAATTATACGTACCTGTATATTGGAAGAGCTAAAAGTCGGGAGCGCCATCGGATCCAACTAGAAACCACCAGCATGGCTTTTAGATCTTCGCTCCTTCACTTGGGGACTATCTGCATTCGGGCTAACGGATTTTCTCTTGGGATCCTTCAGCAATGGATGTTCCGCTAAAATCGCAGGGGAAGGCTTACCACAACGATTTTCTACCACATCATTCATGAATTCATGGATAACAAGAAACTCATCCTGCCAAAATATGTTATATTTGGAGGTTGTTGATGGATTTCGTTCTGCAAGCAGAAAAGGGAGACTTTGAACACGAGAGTACTAGCATCGAGAAAGTAGACAACAGGATTTCTGGAACAACTGGCTGACGAACGAGTGGGACCCCTTGTTCAAAGCCCATATGCCGAGCCGCCCTATCAATGTTGTAAGAGATCGCTTTGCAAGACCCTCGAAAAAAAAGACGGTAAATGACCGGGCGTACAGCTTCGCATGAACACCATCTCTCCAACACTCATATCCTCTTTATCAGAGGACAAAGACATGTTCGGAACAGGATAAAAAGCACTGACCTGAGTTATATACGTATGCATCGGGGCCCATGGCCGAAAATTAACCGTGTACGAGTTGTCAAGAAATCCAACCAGGATCATGCCAATCTTTGGTCGCCTATTCGACCAGCGCAGTATTCTGGAGCCACCCCAAGACTCGAGAAGTACAACCAACGGTTTTGGGGCGTACTTATCGAAGTGCTCCCACAGCCACGCCTGAAGAAAGGCGGCATGAATGTACGAATCCACTTTCATACAACCGTTTGAAGCACGCATATCCGAGACCAGCTGATCCAAGTGTGCGTACATAGAACAAGAAACAAACCGCCAATAGGGAGAACAATGCCTTTTGCCAGTTTTATAGCAAACTTGATAAGTTCCTTCCTTATCTCCTTCTTGCCGGAGCCGTCATCAAAAATATCTCTGGATAACCAAAGAGCCAAGAACATTGCGGCATAAAGCATACTATTCTTCTGATTCGACTCCAACTCATTAGGAAACCACTGATACACCCACCAATCATAAAATCACTTCGTCTCGTTTCCTTTCCGAACGAATCCTTTTGATTTCGCAACCAGGGCGGCATGCATTTCTTCTTCATCCCGGACAACCTAACATCAAGGTTTCCATGTACGGGAAGGTTCAGCAATACAGCCACGCTCTCTAAGGAGATAGTCATTTAACCCCACCTGCATATAGCCGTATGAGTGTCCGGACACCATATGGAAATAAAAGTAACCAATCCTGGAATACCTTTCATAATTTGAAGAACTGGGGAAGCCGCGACAGCATCAACAATCTGTTCCTTGGTCAATTTGGCCCTTACACATTCCTGGCTCAACATAAATCGCATCCACTTCTCAAAAGGACGCAACGGGCTTATGCAATGGAAGAAGCATGATACTCTTTTCTCTGAATACAAAACCTTATTACACTACCCAGATGAACTGACCGGGCCTATCCTTCACTTTCCGAACTAGTCAGGAGGATCGACACATACTTGTGATGATTTTTTCTAATTATAGCACATTTTGTGAAGAACTCATCATCTATGCTTGGCTTGGAATTACCCACGTCCTTCGGTACGCCAGAAATTGTTGACATCCAATGAAAATTCTCTTACGCTGTCTTTACCGCCGAGATAACTACAATGGAACAATACAAGAATAGATTATTACATAAAGGGCATGGAAATATTTTATCAGACACAAGAGAGCCATCCTGGATGCAAACCAATTGGTCTCAAAGTTATTTTGTGCATATGCGAAGAAATGAGACTGACAGACTCTGCATCACCACCTCATGCAGCCGGAAGCTCGCGCCCAGCCAAATAGGCGCGCCCCCAAAGGAAATCATACACACGACCACACCAGAAAGAGGAGAAAACCCTAACAGCTAGTTCTTTCATGGGAAGGGAATGACAATCCTCGTGCAAATCTACTTCGTGCAATAATCGAGGCGGCCAACATCACTACAACACTCGCGCCTTCAAGCAAAGCATAGCTACGGCTAGTGTTCACGCCAATAACATTTTCTACAAGGTTATGAAAAGGTACGCCTACAACTAAGGTTTACTCCAACACAAAAGAAAAGAGAAAACAAGTTAAAAGAAGAAGTATTGGAAGGCATACTTGGGATTTTCTTGTCCGCTTTGCTTTAATGCTACCACGCGGCTGGGATAAAAAAAAATATAGGCGTGAAACGAAAGAGAAGCCGGCCCTACTTTTATATATACATGGTACGTGGGAGTTTGAGCAAGGAAAGGATTTCCTATTTTGAGATCAATTTCCACACCCAAGATAAGAAAGGAAAAGAGGAAACCGGTCCCGCAATGACCAATTTCCATACCCAAGACCGCTCACGCCATGCCTTGGCCCCACACGCTAAGCCATCCGCTCAATTTGCCGCGGCCCCACCACGCTCAGCCGTCCGTGTACACATAACCTTGCCATGTCTGCACCATGCCAGGCCACTCGCTCCATTATCACGTCCCTATCATGCCAATTCATCCACGCCCGCTTTGCCTCTCCAAGCTGTCTGAGCCGTGAACCTGCCAATACCAACAAATTTTCCTCAGACCACGCCACCTCCTGGCCCCTCGAGCCAAGCCGTCCACTTGCGTCGCCTTCCAAGACCGCGCCCCCTTTGCCTTGGAAATGTACGACCAGACCAAGCCGGTAACTTTAATCTCACCACTCCACGGTCTGCATTCCCAGTAAAACTTACGCAAGGCCGCCAACACGGGAAGCCAAAACTCTCTTTACCACTTAAAAAGGTTAGTCGGATTCTCCTGACTATCTTTGCAATGATCTACACCTCGATTCCGTCCTTGTCTGTCACCATCATATGCTTACCTCGCAACAAGGCACCTATTCCGATCTAAGCATGGGACTTAATGTTGATGGTGGTTTTTAGCTTAGGGTTAAAATCGTAAAACACTAAACCCTAGCAGACGGTGATGTCACAACATTTAAAGCAACAAGCATTTACTAGGCACATTTACTGAAACCTTTAATGTGTCCTTAAATAATTATCGGGGTATCTTTTTCAAATTAGGGTTACGACAAGCCAAACCCTAATTACCACGTGTGCCAATGACAAATCATGTCAGCCACACCGACCTCGCCTAAGCATGACAACCATCCTAGCCGCACCTCTGTGCCAATGGCAAATCATTCCAGCGACACCGACCGCGTCAAAGCATGCCAACCACACCACTGTGCCAATGGCAAATCATGCCAGCCACACCGACCGCGCCAAAAGCATGCCAACCATGCTAGCCGCACCTCTGTGCCAATAGCAAATCATGCCAGCCACACCGACTGCGCCAAAGCATGCCAGCCATGCTAACCGCACCTCTGTGCCAATGAAAAATCATGCCATCCACACCTACTGCGCCATGCCAAACGCACCTCGCCATGGCCCCATGCCGCGCCACCATACTGGCCTTCACTACGCAGCTATCAAAACGAAGGCGTGCAACAATCAACAGTTTCCCTTCAATCCCAGGAGCAAATCCTGGCCGTCTAAGGTTACCAAACGACCTTTGCCCCAAAACCCTAGCTTGGTCACGCACCTAGACCAAGCTAGACACGCCATGCGCCTATGGAAAGCCCTTGGCCCCACACGCCAAGCCAAAACTACACCTAGCCCAAGCTAATCACGCCATGCGCCTATGACAAACCCTTGGCCCCACATGCCAAGCCAAAACTGCACATAGCCCAAGCTAGTCACGCCATGCGCCTATGGCAAACCCTTGGACCCACATGCCAAGCCAAACCAAACCTAGCCAAGCTAGCCGCGCCATGCCAAACGCACCTTGCCTTGGTCCTAGCCATGTGTAATGGGTACAAATATCATAGTAGAGTCGGAAGCCTACTCTATAAAGTAGTACATGGTTAGCCACAAGAAGTTAGCTCTGATCCCTTAGTTGAGAGAGAGGATCCCTATTTATAGACATTTCTTGAAATGAGAATGTCCAACATGTATCCTCTCTATCTTTCTTATCCTACTTCTGTCCCTACAATAGTACAAGTGTACTTTAGATTCTTATTCATGAACTCACGTGACTTAGACTGCACACGTGCTTGTCAATAAGGAAGGGGCGCTATGTAGCGTTTTCTCTTGGATATGGGGAGGCTGGCCTTCTAATTTGACATTTTCCAGGTATCTACACCATGCTAGTCACATCATGCCAAGCCAAACGCCCTTGCCTTGGCCCTAGCCACACCATACGCCCATGGAAAACCCTTGGCCCCACATGCCAAGCCAAACCAAACCTATCCAAGCTAGCCGCGCCATGCCAAACGCAATATTCCTTGGCCCTAGCCATGCTAGTCCCATCATGCCAAGCCAAACGCCCTTGCCTTGGCCCTAGCCACGCCATACGCCCATGGCAAACCCTTGGCCCCACATGCCAAGACAAAATCGCACCTAGCCAATGCTAGCCACGCCCAAGGCGAATCCCTGGCCCCACATGCCAAGCCTAACCAAACCCTAGCCGCGCCACCCTGTTGGCCTTCCCTACGCGACCACCAAAACGAAGGCGTGCAACAATTGACGGTTGCCATTCAATACCAGGAGGAAATCCAAGCCATCCAAGGTTACCAGACGACACATGGTAACCTTTGGCCCGAAAAACTAAGTTTGGCCACGCAAAACCTTGCCATGCCAACCTAGCCGCGCCACCACGTTGGCCCTCACTACGCGACTACCAAAACGAAGGCGTGCAACAATCAACGGTTGCCCTTCAGTCCCAGGAGCAAATCCTAGCCATCCAAGGTTACCAGACGACACATGGTAACCTTTGGCCCGAAAACCTAAGTTTGGCCACGCCAAACCATGCCATGCGAACGGCATGCCAACCTAGTCGCGCCACCACGTTGGCGCTCACTACGCGGCTACCAAAACGAAGGCGTGCAACAATCAACGGTTGCCCTTCAATCCCAGGAGCAAATCCTAGCCATCCAAGGTTACCAGACGACACATGGTAACCTTTGGCCCGAAAACCTAAGTTTGGCCACGTCAAACCTTGCCATGCCAACCTAGCCGCGCCACCACGTTGGCCCTCACCACGCGGCTACCAAAACGAAGGCGTGCAACGATCAACGGTTGCCCCTCCTCTCAAGATGCAAAATCTCGACCGTCGAAGGTCACCAGGCTGGCAAGTTTCCCGAGCTTGACTTGCCAAGCCACAACAACGTGTTACATGTTTTCCAAAACATTCGAGACATCAACACAAACGGGGGATCCTCTTTGGGTATTGGTTTGGCGGTTTACAACGTGCGGCGTACACTACGCCCGTCATAAGGAAGTGTCATAAGGGTGAGGCGGTTAGTAAATACGGGAAGTTATGTGTGAAACGTTCATGGGACATAAAGCACATGCGTTAACAACTTTATGGGACATTAATTCCATAACGTTAGCAGTTTCAGGAAAACCAGTTTCATGCGTTAACCACTTTATGGAACATCAATTCCATGCATATTGTTACCACCTCCTCCCATTTACTTCCCCACTCCTTAATGAGACCAGGGTACGTTTTTACTCCGACTTGTATAAATAGGTCTTACCTATTTCCATTGAACAACAAGTTCATACGGGAGATACAACACTCAAAAATTCTTACTTGATATCTCACCTTGTTAGCTCTCTCACTTTTCTGATAACAAGTCGTAGTAACCCAACTATTCTTCCAGAATCAACTATTCCGGTCTCACCACTTTCCTTGCTTCCCTCCCCAAAACCAACCCATTCTCCTCCACTTTGTGACCGAAGCAAGTCCGGAACGACCATTTCTTGGTTTAGGCCGGACTTGTAAAGATTGATATCTCGAATCTAAAGTACTCCCTTGCAGTACATTGTTTAGGGTTTAAATTGTTTCTCACCTGCATACCCGCAATTACCGAAATCAGCAGAAACCATTTTCACCTACAAACACCTAGGCATAGAAAGTCCCAACAAAAAAATAACATGTAAATGTGTGTATACCTACTCTGAAATATTGGCTTTTCTTCTCTCACAAGTCACACGTAAACGTTTAGCAAAAACCTAGCCAGCGCATTTTCACGGGCATAAAAGACCTTGTTCTCTATATACATATACAGAATAAAAAACAACAAAAAAAGAAAACTTGTACAAGTCTTATTATTTAAACATAACAAACAAATTAAAATGCGCAAAACCAAGTGTATATAAGACATAAATAGAAAAAATAAATATTGTTCCCCGACATAATTAACCGAATGCAGCAGTATAGTAGAAGTTGCGTGGAAGTGGAATTGGAACATCCTCAGGCATAATTGTAGGGCTGTAACTCGGTATTCTGCTGCCCCAGCGTGGTCCAACATATGGAGCTGCTGATTTAAAAGCTGAGCTTCCGGATGCTGGGGCTGTTGAATCTTGAGCACCTGCAAGACAGCAAGGGAAAAAAGTGTTGGGTGCAATAATCAAAAACAAGGAAAAAATCAAATAAGCAAAAATTATTGATACTTAGCTCCTTTATAGTGGAAGTGATCGATTTGATGAAACGGACGAGCTCCCCAAATCTCAACAGACAACAAGGCAAAACTTTGGAAAAAGCAGTGAGTCACGTGTTCAACACGCTTGCCTTTAAGACATTAGCGCCCGGCTACACTCAAGAGTGATGCTATAGCCCTCACAGGACGGATATCTCCAGGATAAAACACCCTACTACAACTACTACTAGCATATGTAGTAGATGCTCAACTTGAGCTTGGCAACTCCGAAAAAACCATAAAGAAAAATCGCGAAGCTTGAGAAAACAATATAAAATATTTTTTCCCTTGGGGGTCCCTCTAAATATAGAGCAACCCCTTTCCCATGATTTTTACAAAAGTAGTGAATTTGTTTATATAATGAAACAAAACAACTTAAGAAAAAGAACTCCCCGATGTGGGACTAAAAAAGCTTATATAGTCTCTTAAAACAACTAAAAGTGAAAACTCCACAATGTGGGACTAATAAGTTTTTTCATTCACAAAAGAAAACAATAAATTATAATTTTATTAAAACCTTAAAAATCCCTTTTTAGTAATTGTTTTCCAACAAAAACAACAAGGCATTATATCAACAGTTTGCTGTGTACGAAAAATCACTTTCACTTTGAACAAAAGAAAACTAACCATCATACGAGATGAATGGGATGATATGAAATGAACTTATTCGAAAGGAACCTCACCAGAACTAGGGGTAAAAAGCCAGATGCAGGAGAAGGTGATCCAAACATCGAACTTCGAAGATCACCCCATGCTTGAGCCTGATTTGAGGTTGCAAAGGGTGCAGAACCAAAAGCATAGTTTCCTGTAAAGCAGCAGAAGGGAAATCAGACAAACTAACGTATTATTAACAAGAATCGAAAGAATAAATTACTGAGCATGTAAAAAACTTTGATGATAACAGGGACGCTTACCCTTATCTCCAACTTGATAATCTATCCATCTCAACTCTTCGGGGCTTTTGTCTACATAGACTGGCATTGCTGATATTGATACAAGCATTAGACTAGTTGTCGAACTACTTGATGATGCTACTACATACAAAGATGAAACATATATCAATTTTCAAACATTAAAATATTGACTAATGCTTTTTTATAGTGACCAAATCAAGGCGTACCAAAATCAAGGTGGTTCCTATTCCTAAATTCCATGCGTGTTGAATTGACGGACTAGCAGTGGGGATGAATGATGAGCTGCTTCCAAATGGACTAGGTTGACTAGTAGGAGAACCAAAGACAGCAGATGATCCTATCCAAGAAGGGAGAATAAAAACAAGTGCAACATTAGATATCGAAACGAGTCCAGAATAACAACTTGGTACTGTTAAAAAAATAAAAAAACTAGATCGGATGTATTTCAATTTCAAAAACTTTAAGGTAATATATCGATTTAAAATCTGTAACTACCAAAATCAAGGTTGCTTCTAACTTACCAGCATCGTTAAAAGTGAATCCCGCACAAGAACGAGAATTGGCATCTTCAAAGGGGCTAGCCGGAGTAGTAGCACCGACTGCGGGTTGAATTGGTGGCGAAGTATTGTTTGAGAAGCCTGATGCAGATGCAGATTCAGATGATCCTACAAAGTATAGGATTGAACATCAGACAACTAGATTGAAACCAGATCTAAGGAAAAAGATCGGTAGAATCATGCATCATGTTTAAGGATTTCTTACCGCCTGTGGTATCAAAAGGTCCAAAACCAGTGAAAACACCGAACTGGACCATCTTTGGTCCTTTTGTCAAAAACAACACTATATTGAGCAATGATCAAACAAAACGTTGTTGGTGGTTTATATATAGTTTTATTATCACTGCTTAAATCTTAAGCTACCTAATTAATTATGTATGCGATGGTGGTTTGTGCCGCGACCATTACTTTCTTAAAACAAGTCGGTATTTATAGGGAGCCAAAAAAGAAACAACTACCCCCCTCCCGAAAAGCTTCCAATCTTTGGAAGTTGGAACCGGAATACAAGTCCTAGTGGCTCATTAAGTTGGAATTTGGTGAAAGAAAAAAAAAAGCACAGATATCTGCTCGCACGCTTGCTCGACTTTCTTTTATCTTATTGCAATTTTGTTAATATAGACAAATTTTCCGTTCATGAAGCGTTTCTAAGTATCACACCAACCATAAGCCAAATGGTTGGTTGTGCTGATCTATTTTGTGTTTATCAAACGCTTTTTAAGAATCGTCATTGTTGGATATTTTCAATAACATAGAAAACAAAACGTTTTTTCGTTTTTGGTTTGCCACTATCACGGGGAGCGTCCGGTGCCGAATAGATGCAATGGATTTTTGTTGGAGATGAAAAGGCATCTCCAAAGGGTGTGATGGTTCACAAAAGACACATCCATTCCCATAAGGCACTATTGGTATCTTTTGGTAGTGAAGAGGCATCTCCAATAGGCATGAGTTCCCTATAAGTAGTGATGATTTGTTTTCATTCAAACAATGAAAAACATAAAATACTTTCTGTTTTCTCTCTTCTAAGCATCATCAGAATCCTATTTTTGTGTGTTCTTGGTTGGGTCAAGGGGTACAAACCTTGAATCCAATTACGTTGTTATAGGGCTTCATTGTATCCTGACGGCAATATTTCGCATACCCGTTGTAATCGCCAATTGATATTGGGAGGGTAGAAATAATTGTCTAAAAGAATCTTAATCGAGCCTTGAAGCCGGAAGTACAACATTTCTCTTATTTTTCCATCCTCTGTTTTAGCCCAAAATTTCCAACAGTTTTAGACAATTATTTCTTTCTAGTAGATGGAGGGTGGAATACGACTGATGTTTTGAGAACGTATTCTGGTTGTCTTTGAAACTGAAGGCATGCGTACTTCTATTAATAGTAACGTTTCGAATGTACTCATGTTATGGGGACTTCAAAATGGGTGTGATCTGTGAACCAAACAGATAAGTTTATCTCTCTCGCTTTTAATGTTAAATTCTGACTCGTGATGCGTGAAAATGAAGTTTATTTAACGTCTAAGTCTTGAATGCATGATTTATGCCGTATCCATGCATACTTGAGTTCTCTAAAAACGCTTTCATGATTGAATTTTATTTGAAACATTAATCCCTCTCATTAACTCTCACACTATCAGCACAGATTCATCCAGAAAATTAGAATAATCTAATTTTAATCATTGTTTACATCGATTCCATTTCAGATGATGGATATTTTCATTGGGATGTATGGATATTTTTTCATTGGGATGTATGGATATTTTCATTAACAGATCCATCATTGTTTAAATTGGGATGTATGGATTTAGGTTGTATTATAGAAGCAAAAGAATGAAACCTCTGTGGATTTGCAGAGGCGGAGGAGGAGTGGAAGTGATAGTGATGAGTTCGTAACGGCTAGTTCCAAGTTCGGAAAGGCTGCATCTTGAAGAGACGTAACTCTTGTGAAGAGGTTGAGGAGATATAATTTTTTAGCCTTAATTTGTGGGATCCAAATCAATTGGTGCGTAGATACCAAAAAGGATTACGGCTACGGAAACTCCATGGAATCAGATAAGTAGTATCTCTTCTCTGTTCTTTTGCGATACCATGTCATATCCATTTCTTTTCGGTATTTATACCGGAAAACAATGAGATTCTAGGACTACTGGAAACACGCGGGGAAACAAGTTGTTTATGTACAGGGACATAAATGATCCACTGTAAGTAAGCTGAATTGTGCCATCTTATCACTATACGGATGGTTTTGGGTGCATGAGACTACATTTTGCTTTCCAGTCATAAATATATACAAAAGTATATTTTGCAATGGGGCTGATGGATTACAAATGCTTTTTGTGAGCGTTCACAAAATTTGTAATTTAATGAAAATGTACCGTCAAAAAAAAAAAAAAAAAAAAGCCAAACCCAGATGATTGGATTTGAAGATTTCTATGTAGAAATTGTGTGCGTGTTTTGGCATAAATTTGCTTATCCAGTACTTAGCACAAATCAAATAAGTGTTAAATGATTAATAATTTGGTCGCATGACATTAGAAAAGTGTTGTCATGAATGCTCTAAGATTAGAGAACCAAAATGGAGATCACCAATGATTGTTGAGACTACAATCTTTGGTATGGGTATAATTCTTGTGGTTGGAATTATAAATAATATAAGTCTGTAAGCCCGTTTTATGACATTTAATTGCACTTGGCAATTGTTATGAAATGGAAGGGAAGGATACTATATGAGAGTGTCATGTATACTTTTATTGTGGCTGGTAATTCGTCGATAATTGTTGAGAAAACAATTTTGCGACATGAGCATAATTCTTACAATAAGAATTATATGGTTCCAAAATTTTGGAAATTGGCATGTCTTAAATGACATCGAAAAATGGAATACCGGTGAATATGTAACGTATTGGAAGATTAGGCGCGCGACCAAATATCCAACGATGAGGTGTTACGATATTACCGATGCGTAAATTATGGACATTTGCATTACATTATGTAAAATGTTAAATAGACATGGTCTATGTTTTTGGGTATAAATTTGTAGAGGATTGGGCATGAGTAGAGGAGTTACTCATCGTAATAATATGCTTGTTGAAATAGCAAGTAAGTTGCCTACAAATTTTCAATGCCTCTAGTGTATGCAAGTCTATAATGACTCCTTGTGAATTAACGGTAAATGTTAATTAGGATCACTAGAGAAGTTACAATTATTTTGTAAAATCAAAGAGGAACATTTTTAATAATGTCAAAATTGATTGCATAAATGGATGCAATTAATGAGGAAGAAGGCTTAGAACCTAACTTTTAGAGATCCTATTTTTGGAAGAAGCCATCTCAAGCGGTCTTGATTAATTGTGAATCAGGCTATGATCTATAACGTCTCCAACAAAGACTTATAATGAAAGGTCAAGACATACAAGTCTTGTACATTGAACGGTAAGTCAATTACTCAAGAAAGGAGTAATTGCGGTTAACCATTGAAACGGAGAAAAACTTGCGAGACCTATTTATGGAAAGTCTCCCAAAAGGAAATGTTTTCAATGAAGTATACGAAATGGGACTAAGGTCTGTGAAGGAAGGTTGATCACCCATAGCGTAAAACCCAACCTATGTTTTGAAAAGGATAAACAAGGTTCAATGTGGTACCAACAAGTTATGGAAGTGATTATGGTGCACTAAGTATAAAACTTCTCATTTCGTTTAGTGCGGGGATTGCAAGAAAAAGGGATGGATGAAAATCCTTAATAAGTCTAACTTTTATCACAAGGTGTCTCGCGAAACACCTTCGAGACTTACCTATATGAGTATGGAAATCAGTAGTTTCCTAAGAGAATAAGACCGTTCTCTAAAGCGAGACTCATGAATCCGGGATATAGCACATGGCCATTAACGTCTTTGAGCTACGAGAACACACAATCTACGAAATCGGTATGTGTGGAGATTCCGGTTTTATCACATGGGGTACTTGGTTCAAGACTAGTTTCACCCGAACCTCGATAAGGCTTTGAATTTCTTACACTAAGTGAAGGTTCAAATCCAAAAGATACCTATCATTTATGTATTGTTTTCAACGATGATGCTTATTTCCCAACTTTGCTTGAACTACGTTGGCTTGATCCCACTCGGCACGTAGGCGAGTCACTTGGGTGATGCAACCACTCCGGTTTTTGTAAGTTTTACTTTATTTTCTATTTTGGTTTTTGAAAATAGGGGAGATTGTTGGATATTTTCAATAACATAGAAAACAAAACGTTTTTCGTTTTTGGTTTGCCACTATCACGGGAGCGTCCGGTCTTAGAATAGATGCAATGGATTTTTGTTGGAGATGAAAAGGCATCTCCAAAGGGTGTGATGGTTCACAAAAGACACATCCATTCCCATAAGGCACTATTGGTGTCTTTTGGTAGTGAAGAGGCATCTCCAATAGGCATGAGTTCCCTATAAGTAGTGATGATTTGTTTTCATTCAAACAATGAAAAACATAAAATACTTTCATTTTCTCTCTCTAAGCATCATCGAGAATCCTATTTTTGTGTGTTCTTGGTTGGTTCAAGGGGTACAAACCTTGAATCCAATTACGTTGCTATAGGGCTTCATTGTATCCTGACGGCAATATTTCGCATACCTGTTGTAATCGCCAATTGATATTGGGAGGGTAGAAATAATTGTCTAAAAGAATCTTAATCGAGCCTTGAAGCCGGAAGTACAACATTTCTCTTATTTTTCCATCCTCTGTTTTAGCCCAAAATTTCCAACAGTCATAACCAACCAGAAACAAAAGGACTGGTTGTGAAGTTGTTGGATTAAAATTATTCAAGCAATAATTGTTTTTTCGGTATCACAGTTACCAGTAATAAAAATAAGGGAACATTATCTATATACCCCTACTATGGGACCCCTTGTAAAAATACCCTTATGAACTTTACAAATATCCCTAAGCCTAATACATAACTAAAATACCCTCCTTAAAAAAAAAAAAACATCTACTGTCCGCCAACCACCACCGCCAACCACCGCCGCCACCCGCCACCACCACCGCCGTCAACCACCATAACTGTCTACCACCTCCAACAACCACCACCACTGTCCACCACGGCCGCCACCTACCACCGCCGCCGACCACCGCCGACGACCACAACCATCATAACTGTCCACTACCGCCAACAACCATAGTGAAGGCAACTAGCACAAAGTTGCCTTCCACATGTGGAGTCAACTTGCCGAAGTTGTCTCCAAAAGTGAAGGCAACTAGTTCAAGTTGTCTCCGATAAATATTGTGTACAGGAACAAGGTGCAAAACAAAAATGGAGACAACTAGCTCAAGTTGTCTCCAAATCTGAGGCAACTAGCTCAAAGTTGCCTTCATTAGTGAAAGCAACTAGCTCAAAGTTGTCTTCATTAGTGAAAGCAACTAGCCCTAGTTATCTCCAAATATGGAGGCAACTATCACAAGTTGTCTCCAAAAAAATAAACATTGTACACAAAAAAAGTGAACCTAGTGTGAGTCGAACACACATCTTCGACATATAGTCGGTTGTGCTACCATTGCACCACGGGTTCGCCACACCATCGGTGCTCAACCAAACAATTCAAACCACTACCATACAACACCACATCCTCCATCTCTTATACTGAAACTCTACCTGCAACTGCTTCATGACAACAACCATCTATGAACACTTGCAACATGATCCAATAGATGCAGTCACAAATTCGTCACAACTACTCTAAGATATATTCGTCACAACGTGATCCCAAATTTGGAATCAACTAGCTCAAGTTGCCTCCAATATGGAATCAACTAGCTGAAGTTGCCTCCAAAAGTGAAAGCAACTTTCTCAAGTTGTCTCCAAAAAAAGGAAGCAACTAGCACAAGTTGTCTCCAATAGTGGAAGCAACTTGGTCAAGTTGTCTCCACTAGTTTGAGCACATCCAACACAATTCCACTGCAAAGACATCACCACTACTTCTAACAAAAAATAGGCCAATAGAAAACAACTCACAAGCAACCAAAACATCCCCAACTCCATACTGCAACACATGATACAACATAGACAACCAACAAACCCATGGCACTCCGCTGCAACACATTCCATTTGATCACCACCACACTTTACACTGTCACATGCATCACCGATAACACCACATGTTTTCTCCCAGCCAAAACAATCACTACAACTGAGTTACGTAATAACAATCGCAATAGCAACCTTAACTCATATGTAACTGTACTAGACAGAACTCTCAGATCCATAACAGCATACACAGACCCTTCTAAACAACAACCTTAATAACAACAATGGCCACCAGCTTCATAGCAAGCCCATAGTTGCAGCATATCCATCTCTGCCAGACCATATGCGTATTATAACCTTTAAAATCCTAGGCATACATCTAAAAAAAATTTGAATCTTCCCTGTAATCGTATCCACCTTCAGTTCAGACAATGGTTTTCATCTGCTTCCAACTACTCTTCATCATACCAGCAAAATACTATTATCTCATGAACTTGCAATTTTGATCCATCAACAAATTCCTCCACCATCTCTCAAATCACCTGAAACTGCTGTTGCAACTATTCTGCACCAGTTCATTAGCTCAAACAAGTAACCATTGTGACCAGCCAATCGAAACAACAAAGGCAATATCAGAGTAGACTCACAGCTTAAACCATTGTCTGCAACAACTACATATCCCGCAACACACACAACTAACACCATTTTGCATCTTTAAATCATCAAAACACAACCACCTCACCTCATCTCCAGTACCTGCATTCTCCATTTCAACTAATTGTGTACCAGACGAATCAGCTTCAAACCATCTTGCTGCAATTTTTGTAGCAAAAATATCATCTTACCAGCAATGGCATCATCAACATCTCCTCCTACAAACTCCCAACTGTGCCTCAACACCAAATATGGTACCACCACCAACAAATCAACCACTCCCTGCAACTTCAAATTCATTGCTGCAGAAACCATTCATTTAACAACTCAATCTATTTCCATCACTCCATGAGTCGTAACCACCATTTCCTCAACCACGAGTTCAAACTCATGTGTTTGTATTATTACCATATAATCAAATTTCACATTCAAATGGTACAACAAAATTACAGGTAGAATCTTTTAAACAAGTGGTTTACCTGAATAATCAGAAAAAATCACTCCAAAAAAACGAAACGATCCCCAAATTGTAACATTTCTTCGGTTCACCATCATCACCACCACTACAACACCATAATCACCGCCAAATCTAAACCGAAAATAACCTAAAATTGAAATCTAAAATCAGATTTATCTCCTAAATCTTCAACTAATATCGAAAAAATCAGTGATAAACAAGTTTAAATGAAGAACAAGAACACTTAATTTCTGCATCTGATGAAGATTTGACTGAGATCTTCTCGATCAAATGCACAAATTCAAAACAACCCTACTTTCTGCTTCAAATGATGGCAGCCTCCTCCCCTTCAATCTCAGTTCAGAAACAACTTCATCTTCTCGATCTCTTCATAGTTCACCACACAAAGAAACCAGATCTCTCGATCTGTATGAATCTGATTTTCAAACCACAAAAAAGAAGATAAAGTCTGTTGATAGTAATGGCGGACATAACAGAGGTGGTGGTTCTGGTTTTGGTGGAGGCGATCGATATGGTGGTGGTGATGGTGATGGAGCGATGAAGATGGTGGTGGCGATGGAGCGATGGAGATGGTGTTGTTGGGGCGACGGAGGCTTCTTCTGGATCTGTTATCAGAAATAAAGAAGAATAGAAGTGAAATGAAAAGGTTAAAGCTGGAAGTCAACATTTGTGATTTTGTTTTGGACTTGTGTTTCTACCCCTCAAGGGTGTTCATGCAAAGCCCATGGATAGTAGGGGCATAAGTAACATTCCCACTAAAAATAAATAGCTACAGCACCATGCGAGTATAAATTCAAAAAATTCAAGTGTTTATGGAAATCCATGCCATGGGCCTAACGAACTTCGAAAACCAGCTTTCAAGGCTAGAAAACCAGCTTTCAAGGCTAGGATTGCTCAAGGATTATAAACTACGGGATTTTAAGTTGCCCATACAATGTAGGACTAATTTCAATACGCCTATCGGCCTAACAAAGCTCGACTACCAGCTTTCAAGGTTAGAGTTGCTCAAGGCCTATAAACTGTAGGATCTAGAGATGGTTAAGTCTAGAGATAATATAATTGACCTAGGAGAAGAAAGCTAAGGTGCCTAGGCGCTTAGTTTCTCGGAATGGTGAGGTTTGTCTCTATGAATCACAAAACTGTTCAAGAATTAAAAAATCACTTTGCTTCACTCTTTTGTACAAAAACTTTACTAGAAAGTGGCAAGATTGTTCAAAAGTCACCTTGGAAATCAAAAATTGAGCGTAAGTGTGGAACTATATTGCTAGTTTGTTAGAGCATTACTTTGAGATCCCAGATACAACTGTTTTGTCAGTCCAAGTTAGAGGAAACAATCTTGGATCTCCCCTGTTCTGATATTTAAGCTCAGTGTTTTGTGAAATAAGATTTTCATTTCTTGAGAGGTTCACCAAGTTGCTAGAACTACAGAATCAACCTTTAAACCATTACATATTCTGATTACACACTTGAAGAAAGATACTCTGAACAAAGAGATGTGGAACTGTAAACCCATCCTAACTAATCAAATCTCAGTAGACAAAATCTAAGACAAAATCTAGGAACTGTTCAAATACTAAGACTCTCTAGTTTCTCTAACATGGAGGTCAAGAAAGCTATATGCTTCGCTGACACACGACGTTCCACTTCACACTCCACTTCGACTGCTTTTCGTAAATCTTGCATCTTCTTCTTGTCCATTTTTCTGTCGTCATCTTCATTGTCTAGTGGTTCTTCTGCGCAGTCTGTACTGCTACTAACATCAAGCTGCTTCCGTTCACGGTTGAAGAAGTCCACCTTTGGTACATTTATCTGTTTCTTCATCCTTAGTGGTGAATCGAGTGGAATCTTATAAAGCGGAACCTCATCAAGCTTAATTGTTGGTGTGTAACTCGCTACTCTGCTTCCCCAGCGTGGTCCAATATATAGAGTTGCTGATTCAAAAGCTGGTCTTAAAAATACCGACGCTGTAGGTTCTTGAAAACCTGCAAGACAGCAAGGGAAACAAACAATAAGGCATATTAGAGCAACAATTTGAGTACTAGACAAATGGGATGATGAGCGATGAAGTTATTTGAAAGGAACCTCACCCTGATAATAAGAAAATGAGCCATTGATTGGAGGAGAAGGCGATCCAAATAACGGTTTCGGAGGAGAAGGCGATCCAAATAACGGTTTTGGAGGAGAAGGCGATCCAAATAACGGTTTTGGAGGAGGAGAAGACGATCCTAATAATGATGTTGGAGGAGAAGGCGATCCAAATAATGCTGTTGTAGAGGTTGAAGTCGATCCAAAAAATACTTGACTTTGAGAACCACCCCATGGCTGATTTGAGGATCTTGTGAAGGGTGAATGAGGATTACCGAAGTCACCTGTAAAGGAGCAGAAAGAACATAAAAAAAATTAACATAGAAACTTGGTTACTAACAAGAATCAAAAGAATGAGATACTCGGTGGCATATAAAAACAAGCCTATTATTTTGAAACGAATGGAGTATAAAGTTCTAGAAACAGCCTATCCATCTGATCCATAGTTTCTAGACATTTCTTTTCTACTAAAGTTAAAAGCTTTTTGATAATTTAACGTAATAATCAAGATCAGTTTTATTTATAGTACCTTGCGTGACACAATGACAACCATGTTTCTGAACCCAGCCACCTAAAAGTTTGAAAAATATACCCAAATCAAATAAATGTCATATATATTCATAAAAAGAAAAACAATTCAGCCTCCGCCTGCCCTATAATATAACAGGAACACTTACCCTTGTCTCCAACTTGATAATCTATCCATCTCAACTCCTCGTGGCTTTTATCTTCGTAGACTGGCATGGCTGATATTGATAGAAGCATTGGATGTTCATACTGCGTACCTACAGGACAGTTGAAACACATAATAGGAAGTCAATGACTTTAATTACAGCAAGCATTTAGATTTAAACACGATAAGATGTGAGATATGAATCTCAAAAAGGAAAATAACTTTACCTGAGAGGTATTCCCAAGTTGTCCCAATAGGGCTCCGACAACCAAATGGAGCTACACACACAGATTAAACATATTTCAAATTCCACACATAAAAATATAAACTAGTACCATTTGCTATGTGTAGAACACAAAACTACCGAAATAAAGGTGGTTCCTAATTTCTAACTTACCAAATGGACTGGGAGCTGTGTTGCCTTGTTCGTGTTGAGTTGATGGACTAATAGGTGTGCGGAATGGTGAAAAGGTGAGGAATGGTGATCTGCTTGCAGCAAATGGACTAGGACGCTCCCCAAAGAAAGGTGACGATCCTATCAAAAAAGGTAGAAAATTAGACAAGTACATATTAAAATTTAGAACAAATCCTGTCCTTAAAGCTCCAAAACAGTAAGATACCAAATCAATTTACAATCTGTAACTATCAAAACCAAGGTAGTTTTTAACTTACCACCTGTGGAGCTTCCAAATGGACTTTGACCAGGAGGAATATGCCCAAAATCCCCGATAGTGAATACTGCATTTCCGCCTTTAAAGGGGTTTGTAGGAGTAACAGAACCCACTCCTGCGGGTTGATTTGGTGCACCGGCATTGTTCGAGATGCCTATTGCCCTGTAAGCCGGACCACCAACCAAAGGAGGTGATCCTATCAAAGATGGGAAAAAATTAGAGACTAAATCAATTCACAATTTAAACAAAATTATGAACAAACCAAAAATAACATGGTAGTACTATAACATGCTCCGATTTCCAAAACCTTAAGAGAGTAATCAAGGTGGTTCCAAACTTACCAACAATCCCAAAACAAGATTCTGTACCACTGCTTGATGGAGTGGAAGCTGCAAAGGGGTTTGCAAGAGGACTAGTAGAACCCGCTGCGGGTTGAATTGATAGATCAGCATTGTTAGAAATGTCAGATGTAGTGCTTGCATGATTAGTAGAATCAACTACAGGTTGAATTGATGGACCAGCATTGTTTGAGAAATCAGATGTGCTCTTAGATGGAGGAGAAGTACCCACTTCAGCTTTAATAGATGGACCCGCACTGTTTGAGAAATCAGATGTGCTGCTAGCCAGAGCAGTATTATCCACTTCAGGTTTAATAGATGGACCGGCACTGTTAGAGAAATCAGATGTGCTGCTATCCGGAGCAGCAGCACCCACTTCAGCTTGAATTAATGGTCCAGCATTGTTCGAAAAATCAGATGTGCTGCTCGCTGGAGTAGTAGAATCCACTGCGGGTTCAATTGATGGACCAGCATTGTTAGAGAAGCCAGATGTGGCGCTTTCTAGCGGAGTTGGTTGACTAGAAATAGACCGAAATGCAGACGATCCTACAAAAGAAGAGTGAAAAAATAGTTTAGCACAATCAAGCATACAAAAAACATTAAAAACCAAAAACAAACCCTTACAATATAAACTCTCCTTGTTTTCCAACATTCAAAGTAAAGCACAAGGCAGACATTCTGAATGGTTCTCAACAAGTTAATGGCACACATATCATTCACGATTCTAAGCAATATCTAGTAAAAAATATCCATAATAAGACTCTTACCATTACTAAAACCAGTGAAACAGTATGTGCACATCTTTTTTAGCTTCTGAAGCCGAATCGGAACTTTTGATGCGAGTGGTGCGAGTGATTACAGAGAACGAAAGGGTATGCAGGATGTGTTTGATGGATGGTTTCAATTAATATTTAAGAAGTTGGTATTTATAGGAGGAGCAACGGTTTCAAGTTAGGAAAGTAAGATTCACATAACAATTAGGAAACCAAACCAAAGCAAGATCGTCAATGTTAATCAAGAACTAATGTGGATCATTTATGATTCTAAAAGTATATACAATTAATACAAAGAATCAATCAAGATTCTAACCAATTTATATCATCAGAAAAATAAAAAGAATATGAAAGGAAAACAATGAAGATAAAGAAGATCATGTTACAAAATTTCTTACCGCCTGCAGTACCAAATCCAGTGAAATCGTCGATTTGGACCATCTTTGGGTCTATTTTTCTAGAACACTTTTGAGTAATGACCGATTATAGACAAGGAGATGGGACTGGGGTTTTGAGTTTGATCAAAACAATACGTTATTAATTGTTGGTTTATATAGAGTCTTATTATCACTGCTTAAATCTTAAGCTAACTATAACAGTGCGTGTTTGTACCGCGATTATTAAAACAAGTCGGTATTTAGACGGAGCCAATCCCTCCCAAAAAGCTTCGGATCGGTGGAAATTGGACGGGTTACGATTCCGAGTGGTTCATTAAGTTGGATAATTTATTTATTTATTTATTTATTTATTTATTTTTTTTTTTTTTTGAGCTTGGGCCCGTCTAGTCTAGTAAATATGAACGCATGTCCTAAAAAGAAACCGAGGGTGAAAATTTCAACTGATCGTCCCTCACTATAGGGATATTAAAATCGTTCCAGAAACTGCCTCTCACTATTTTTTATGCTATAGATCGCATGAAAAATGTTCGTTACCGTTTTGGGATATTTTGCAGTTTGGGCAGTTTTGGTTTTCTTTTTCTTATTTTGAGGATTCATCAAGAGTTCGGTGCAGCTACGATGTGGCCGGGCTAGATACTCGAAGTATGTGGCCCTTCTTTAAATGCTGACACGTCATATAAAGTAAGACAAAATTTGAAGACCAAATTTATTATACTATCTAACTATTTATCTTTTTTATTTCTTTAACTTCCCACTTTTTCTCAAAAGGTAGAGCGGTTGAGGGGATTTGGAGGGGGCATGTACTCTAATTAGATACATGTCAAAAAATAAATAAAGCGAGGCCACATACAAAATGTATGTGGCCCGACCACATCGTAGCCAGGGCGTCAAGAGTTACTTCAGTATTTCTGGTCTAACAATGTATATCAAACTTTGTTGCAATGGCTTCCCCTTAAATTTCTAACTTTAAAAAGTCAATATGGGTTTTACTAGGAATCCAAACACGAGAGAGTATGGTATTGTATAAAACTGACTGATTATGCAGAGGAGCTAAAGGAATAGCAATTTCAAAAGCAAACACATAAGGGATAGCAAGAAGTACTGCTCAGCAAACCTTGTAATGGGCATCTAGAATGTGGAGCAATATGGAATTGGAATCCGATTTCGACCAAATAATTCAGATTCTCAAAGGGATGCAAGCTGAGAAGATTGGACATAGATTTGAAGGAAGTGACGTGCAAAATGAGAAAATTGAAGATGCAACTTGGAGCACTACAACCTGACCAAGCAACTTTATGACTTTAAATTTGGCTATGTTTAGTAGTAGCTTAGATGGGAGCTACTCCTGGTATGACAAAAAAACTCTTAGATTTACACCATGTTTGTTTACTCCTAACTCATCTGAGTCATCTGGGTCTGAGTCGTCTGGATATGACTAAGATCACCTGATTTAAGTTAGATTTTACTCAATATGTTTGTTTTGAGTCATATATGACTCACCTGACTAAAAAATATGTGAGTCGGTGGTTTGTGCCATGAAACAGGGGTATTTTGTTACCTGACTTAAACGGGTCTGAGTCAGAGGTCGAGTCAGATCTGATTCAAAATAGAAAACAAACGGTCTGACATCTGACTCGCGACGAGTCATGATTGACTCAGATTCTGATTGCGAGTCAGATGCAAACAAACATGGTGCCAGTGAAAAATATCACAGGATCCACTTATATAACATGGAGTGCATGAGAGCCCATGAACTAAACATAAGTCCGTGTACAAATTATGCGACATTGGGCAATATTGTGTAATGTTATGGGTAATTTTTAGTTTTCTTTTCTAACATCTTGTTTTCTCCACCTGATAGGGGTGAGCAGAAAAACCGAAACCGCGGTTTTCACCCGTATCCGTCCGCAAAATTGCGGGTGAAACCCAATCCGCAAGAGTTATGGGCCGGACACGGGTGCATTCTCAAATCCGCACGCGGTGCGGCTACGGTTGCGGATGGGATTTGAAAACCGCGGATTACCCGCACCGTAGGGTAGTTAGGGGATTTAATAAAATTATTAAGGATAATATGGGAAGTGTGGGTTTTATATATAAGCATATTTATCTATCTAAAACCTAATAGCTTTTTTTTTCGAGAGGAAGAGACTTAGCCGTTAGCATCAGTTTTTCTTCTCTGCATCAGTACCCAAGAAGTCATAGTGACCTTCGATTCTTCTTCAATCATCACCTCCTTCTGATCGAAAGTCTCTCTTCTTAGGATCATGAAGCGTAAGTAGTTATTCTCTCATTTTCATTTCTTGTGACTTTCAATGATTATTGTATTTCATCGAGAGCATTAGGAGTTTTCAAAGAAGGAATGTCATACTGGTGATGTTGATTTCGTTTTAATTAGCTTGGAATTTTCTTAGATGTCAAAATAATTTTGAGTATCTAATACTGGTGATGTTCGATTTAGGGTTTTTTTAGATTAATTTTTTTCTTCCAGTTTAGGGATTAGTAGAAATTAGTAGTCCCTAGAACGGTATATACTGGGATGTCATTTCGGAAATCATTCTGTACTAATTGCTCCCAAGTCTTTAGCTAAGAAGATATATTTACCGGCTATTCCATTCCAATTTCAGCTCCACTGAATTTACTTACATGTACTTACCAATTTCAATATGTAGATTTCCATTGGGTTAAGCTCATTACTTTTCTTTTAGTGTCAGGTGAAACTACCGCAGCTGAAGGCGAAGAAAGGGAAAAGGAATATTACATTTTGATTGAGTGAGTACTTTCAAGTGGATCATTAGAAGGGTGGAAGTGTTATATACACATCTGTTGAGGTGATGTACATTTTCTAGATGTTGTGTATATATTTTCTTGTATCGTAGTCAGACTCAAGCACAATTAAATATATGGACTCTTGTAAATAGGGTGTAGCATTATGTAGTGTGGATGGTCACAAGTTCATTATTCTGCACATTTATTAGCCTACGAATGAATGCTATTAGTCTTAATTATTCTGCACATTTATTTGCATCTCTTAGTTATTTGTTCATTTCAATGACATTTGGGCATATTAGCATAGTGTTTCTGCCTCTATTCTCTTTCAATGATGAAGTACGTCGTTATTGGTGTTATTCGCTATTTTTGTTTATCAATATTGTGTTCATTTACCTAATGTGTTAAATTTTTTTGTAGATGGCTTCAAGTACTAAGGGACCTTCTATTCCTGATGAGAGCATGGCTACAGCAACACCGGCAACTGTCGAGAGCATATCTACAGCTACACCATCATCTCTGGTTGAAGTTTCAAAGCCTCCTAAAGCTTCTGGTAAGAAGCAATCAGACTGCTGGCAACATTTTGATAAGCGTCTTGATCTTAAGCCACCTAAAGTTCAGTGCAAGCATTGTAAAAGGAAGTTTTCATGGGGTAAAGACGATATAGCGGGTTCTAACTCTCATGGAACAACAAACATGAACAACCATATAAAGCAAAAAGAAGGTGTCCTAACCGCACTCCACCCGGACAACAAGAGTTAGCCTTTCAAGTAAGTGATGATGGTGTGACTCGTTAAGTTGTGACTCACTCATTTGACCAAGATGCATGCAGAGCAGCCCTCACCAGAATGGTCATCAAAGATGAATTACCTTTTATGTTTGTACAGCGTGAAGGCTTCTTAGAATTTTGTCATCAACTAGAACCTAGGCTTGAAGTTCCTTCTCGTTTTACTGAAGCTAGAGACTGCATGAAGATGTATTTGAGTGAGTACCACAAATTGAAAGCTGAATTTAAAAAGTATGGCATAAGGTTATGTCTCACCACTGATACGTGGACTTCAGTTACAAACATGAGTTACATAGTGTTGACAGGTCATTATATTGATGAGAAATGGGTGTTAAAGAAGAGGATATTGAATTTTTGTCCAGTTACGGATCATACTGGTCTGGAATTGGGTAAAACAGTTGTAGCTTGTCTTTTACAGTGGGGGATTGAAAGGGTATTCACCTTGACTGTTGATAATGTTAGTTCTAATAATGAAACAGTTGCTTATTTGTCCAAGAGAGTTGTGGGTTGGAAGTCTGCAATTTTGGGAGGAGAGCACATGCATCTTAGATGTGCAGCACATATCCTTTCCTTAGTGGTTAAAGATGGTATGGATTTGTATAATGAATCTATTTCTAGGATACGCGATGCAGTTAAGTTTGTTAGAGGATCAGGAGAAAGATTGAAGAAGTTTAGAGAATGCGCTGAACAACGGAAGATTAACATCACCAAATTTCTTAGCTTGGATTGTGAGACTAGATGGAATTCTACTTACCATATGTTGTCTGCAGCTGAAAAATATGAGGAGGCCTTCTACCAATTTGAAGAATTAGGGTATGCGGATAAATTTCTTAATCCCCCTCGACCACCAACCAGAGGTAAAACAGCAGTACCAGCAGTACCAGCAATTCCTAAGGTATGGCCTGTTGCTTCGATTGGGAAACTTGACTCGTGCATTTGTTAGATTGCTAAAAACTTTCTATGATTCTACATTGAAATTTTACGGATCAACCTATGTCACGTCTAATTTATTCCTCGATGAAGTAATTTGTATTAATGACGTATTACAAGAATGGGTTAAAAATGGCAATGTGTTATTGGCTTGCATGGCTGATTGGATGGTTCTTAAATATGAAAAGTATTGGGCAGTGGATAAAATCAACAAAATGTTATACATTGTTTGTGTTGCTTGACCCACGACGCAAGGAAGCCTATCTTAGATTTGCTTTGAGAAAGTTCTTGAAGGAGAATCATGTTACTGATTGATCATGAGGTCCATGAGATGATGACTACTGATTAAGCTTATTTTAACAAATATGTTTGAGGAGTATGCACTATTATATAAAGGGGATGATACGGTTTCAAGACCTACAAGTGAAGTACAATCTGATACTTCTCGTTCACTAGAACCTCAGAATCCGATCAACGATTTGTTGAGTCTGAAAAACATCAAGAAACAGTGGAGGGCAAGACAGAGCTGGATATGTATTTCTCAGAGAAAAGAGAGGATTTTAATCAACAATTCGATATTTTGAATTGGTGGAAGGTTAACTCTTCCAAGTATAAGATCTTGTCCATGATAGCTCGAGACGTGCTTGCTATGCAAGTATCAACAGTAGCTTCACAATCAGCTTTCTCCACGGGTGGTCGTGTTCTTAATGAGTTTCGAAGTTCCATGCTGCCTAAAACAGTGCAAGCACTGATCTGTGCTCAAAATTGGCTTCTAGATAAACCAATCAATCTCGAGGAGCTGATAGAAGCGGTTGAAAAAATTGACTTAGGTAACTCTCAAGCCTTGCTTCCTTTGTTTGTGCATCTTTCTCTTAGTCTCTTTGTTTGTGCAGAGCTTGTAGCTTAACTTCTTACACCCCTGTAGCAAGTTTTACATTTTGCTTCTAGTTTATGTTTGATTGTGTTGCTTCTAAAAAGTATGCCTGGATTCTAGTGTATTTGAGTGCATTTCACGATGTCAAAATGTTTGTTATGATGGAATTTTACCATAAGGATGTATAACCTAGTGACCATGTAGTGTCATGATTACTTCTCTTGTGACTTAAAGCTGTCATATTTTTAATCCATCTTGTCTTCTATTTGTGTACCAATCTCTTACTAGAAGACGTTTTATGGGATAGTGTACCAATCTCTTACTAGAAGACGTTTTATCGTTTATGGGCTTTGGTACACCCGTAGCAAATTCGTATCTTTTCATTAGCAGCATTGAAATATAATAACTGTAGAATAATTTTATACTTAATCAGTTAATCATGAACTAGATTTTGTGCCCGTACTACGCACCGGCGGACCCGAAAACCATCCACCTTTATTTATTTTTGTTTTATTTTAACCATATTTTTGGTATGGTGTGATGTGGGTCGTCTCGCCCGTCGTACATTTTGATTTGATGTTGCGGGGCTTCATCCCGTTTTGCTGCGATGCATTTTGATTTGGTGTGGCTCGCTTTGCCTCACCCTGTCACTTAGGATTTTTAATTTGGTATGGCCCGCCTTCGTCTCGCCGTGTCTCAATAGGACTTTTGATTTGGCATGCCCGTGTTACGCACATGAATCTTTTTCTTTTAACCATATTTTTTGATTTTGTTTGACGTGGCTTCACCTCGCAGTGCCACGTCGCGATGCATTTTTATTTGGCGTAACTCGGCTTTGCCTCGTCCCGTCTGGTGCATTTAGGAGAAAGTGCAAATTTCCAAACAGGTTTTAGAAACGGTCCCATGAAACTCGTCAATCTGCATTCAACTATTATTAGTCCCATGACATCATATAAGTTGTTTAAGGGATCCACGTTTCCTTCACAAAAGTTGATGACTCTTAACTTTACACTTTTTTTCAGTGCAAAGGAGTTTTCACGTAAACCAAATCAAAAAATTCACTTGTTCCCTATTTGGTAGATACACCAAAAAGCACTCAATCAGTTTAAATAAAAATCCGAAAGACCAATCCAGAACTAAATTATTAGCTCATATGCATACCATTACAGTTAAGTTACCATTGCCATAGCTTAATTAGTTAAAAAAAAACATCACTCAATTCTTAGAACTATAAAAGTGACTACCACCAACAATTTTAACATCACCCATCGTTGAAGTGTAACTGTGGCCTTTTAAGCGTAACCTCCATCGCATATGGGACAACCAATTAATCACCTATGTTTTACTAATAAAACTATAAATTACGCCTTAAAGCGCATTATACTTGGCTCAAATTTAACAATACTGCAAGAAAGGCATGAGAATTTAATAAACAACAAAGAGTACTCTATCGGACTAATACACATTTTGGCCTATTTAACTCTAATCATGGGAAAGGAAGAACACTACAATGGATACTTGTAATAGGAAAAAAAGAACGGCATCTAAGCATATCATGAGGTAGTACTTCCAAAGTTAGCAAGTAAATTATTTTTCAATATACATGAAGAAACCAATATTCCGAAACTGCAATACGTTAAGTTTATTGTTGTTTCTTACAGCCATGAAAAACTTGAACATCTCCACCGCCATGGCATCAGGTGGGGTGATTGGCATATTGGTCTTCTGATCATACAACGTCACACTTGATTCACTAATCTATCCTAAATAGTAAGACATAGAAGTTGTCATTGCATTCATAACCAAATATAGTTTCAGCAAATAAAAGATCGATGACTCATAAAGTCAAAATGTTAAATGAAAAGTGTGCCCAAAAATGATATACCGTTCCAACTGCTACAACTTCTACATGAAGCCACTGACAATACACAAATATTGTCTCAATTTTCCTGAAAAGATAACATGAAATAATCATTTTATCATGGTTTCATATATCCATAAAAAATAAAAATAAATACACACCTACAGTATCCGACATTGATGCGTAAAATTACAAGATCATGGTTATGATTGCATTAACTGATAAAGCCCTAGTAATTTCTAAGCAACTCCCAAAATTGGCAGAAAACTATATGCATTTATCTACGTAAGACAATGCTAACAGCACTGATCATCCTTCTCTATAACAAAAGCACTAGTCATAAGTAGGTGCAGTACTTAAAGCGTTGTCTTCACTTCCTCCTCTATAAAATAAAATGACTACCGACGTTTGTAATAATACCTGAACCAAAGTTTACCTAGGTACAACCATCTTTACTCAGGCATTTTTTTGCATTTGAAAGTCTAGTGCCTGCCTATTGAGAGAATCTTGACTAACTAAAATGCAGAAATGATGAAATCCAGTGCAGACAGCTGAATTGATAACATCAATAAGTGGAACAGTAAAATCTAATAAATAAAAAAATAGCAGGTCTTCTTGCAGAAAACTTACAGAGCCATTAGCATCCCCACCACAATAAATTGTGTTCTTTCCCACAGATACAAATAAAGGGCTTGCTGAAAAATAAATATCCTCTGAGCCGCCAACTTGAATGACAGACCACCACATGCTAGTAAGGTTATCCCATATTCAATCCAACTTGTACATGTGACAACAATGGCATAAAGTTTAAGATGCTAAGTCACTGGGTGTTCTCTAATATAAGCTAAGCCCATTCATAACCTTTGTAAAATCATACTTTTAGTTAATAAAATAAAACAATCTACGTACGGAAGCCAAATCTTTAACTTGTAAAAGGGATTATGGAAAATGCACATGGATATACCTGTATTGGCTAAATGCACGAAGGATAGTACTACAAATAAGTGTACTCCTTAGTTATCTCAAAATGTTCAAGAGATTGAAATTATAGAAGCTAGTCACAACGTCAAATGATGCTAAAATAGCTCCAACAACAACAAAAAATGCAGGGTTTCCCGATCCTAGAAGACAACAGAAGAGTTAAGATAAAATATAAGTACCATGAAAGTGAGGCTCCTAGCTTATGCACCAAGAACACCTCCAGATACCGGAGCATCCAACATGAAAGGGGTATTCTTGTAACCTGCACAAAAAAAACTTTATAAAGACAGGCCATTTTAAATCCGTACGGAAGAATATAACCAATTAATCAGCTGGTCAAATGGAAAAAATGGTTCTAAGTTCTAACAAAGGACAACTTTTCAATCAATACCACACCTTTCTCCTCTTTTACATATGGTGGTAGAAAGCCTTCTTGAAGTCTGAGGATCAATTGTAGATGAATATATAAATAATTGATACATCATCTATAACCTATAGTTTCAGTATACACAAAAATTTATTTATCTGGATTTTGACAATTCAAAGAAAAGTATCAACATCAAGAAAAATGCAAACTCGGTGCAAGGACCTTCATAGACATGGTGAATCATTTAAACAAACACCCTCCATATAAGTAAAAATACTACACATAACTCAACTCATATTGGAGGATTAAGGCAGCATGGTAATAACAACATCACTTGTTTGTGCAACTTGAAAAGAGGTTCCTTTAGTGGATATCCCTCTCTCTGAAAACTTCTTCATTGCATCAAAATTTCTGAAAGAAATTAAACGGAGGGGGGTTTACTTACTTTTCATGCACAGAGACATTATATAACCCAGAGGAAATAAGATTATTGACCATATAAAATCCGATATTTACAAGTCCTATATATCCAACCTTTATATATCAAACAAAAGAATAATATAGAGATCAGAACAACAAAATTTATATATTTGCTCTCTAAGAGAACCTACAGTTTTAGTGAATTAATGGCTTATGAAACTGAACCCTGACCTAAAATACCAAGAACACAAAATGCAAATTAACTTCTGTGATAAAAACTTGTTACTTGCCTTCTGTGATAAACCTCTTACAGCACCTGTGTGATGTTCCTTTTCTTAGCTGCCCACGTAGTTCCCATTCATAACTCTAGCCATATCTCAATGCCCTTATCATATCTCCTTCCCTCAGCATCCATGAAAACTTGAAGCAATCAATCGGTACAGCTGAACTTTAAGATGTGCAGAACTACTCACTCAGGCCTTTTGACAAACACCGAATATGTATTTGTGATTGGAGCAAAACTCAACAGAATTGGTTGGAGCAACTTCAACAGATCAAAACCCATCCTCATAAACTCAACAGAAATTCAATTACGGCAGCAACTCTTCTTGCCATTCTTCTTCAGTTATAAATGGCGGTAACCTTTATTCAATTTCACCCAAATTCAAATCCTAATGAAAACCCCAATGAAACACAGAAGAATAAGCAGATCGCACATATAAAATTAAACAGAAACCCTAATCAAAACTTATTAAAAACAAATACAAAACTGAGATACAAACCACGTCTGAAAAACAGAGGATGATTAAGCAGGGTTTGAATGAGTGGATGAGTTTCTTCTTCGCCAACAAAAACTACATACTCGCTCACAGATTCGTTAGTGTTCCTCTCACGATATATTCGAAAACAGACCCAGATTTAATTATCAGTAACTTTTATCTTGGAAACTCAATTCCTTCACAATCACTGGTTCTCATAAAACCCTAATTCACTGATTCTTCAGTGTGAGTAGAGAATCGGGAGCTAAATCTCCTCCCTTACTCTCAATACACAATACCCATCTCTAATCTATATCAACATTTTCTAAATCTAACCCCTCTTCAAAATATACAACTAATTCAATTCTAGCAGAAACCCTAGTTTCCATTTCATATGATTTCTTCTTCTTTCGGTGCTCAATTAGCTTCCAGATTGATCACCCTCTTCTTCAATTTATCTGCATCTCAAGATTTAAATGAATCCCTCACAAAAACAAAAAAATCTATTCATTGAATTTGAGTTCAACAGGAAGAAAGACATGAAGAACAGAGGAAAGAGAAGAAGAAGAACAGAATAGAACTCGCATCGATATATTGGTGTCTCTGTTAGCTTTAGCCTTAGGTTTAGTTTTTGATGTAGGTATTGTCTACACTAACGACGTCAATTAACGTACAGTTAATATTCGGTGTAAACCAAGTGTAATGAATTTTTTAGCCACAAAAATGGACAAAAGTATTGTATACCCACATTTTTGCTAACGGTGTTACTAACAGCCAGTTAAGTACAGGGTGTAAACAGAGTGTAATCCAGTTTTTAATGTCTCAACTAATGGAGTTCCGCCACTTGTCCTCTCCAGAATTGCTCTGTGTGAAAGCTTTTATCTAATTTAATTTGAGGGGGGTGTCACACTCACCGTGCGATGTGAGAGCTCATATAACTTAGTGTTTTAAAGGAGGGGAGATGATGACCGCCAATGTTATTGTTTGGATGTTTACAGGGGTAATTTATACCTTTTCCAAAGGGATTCAAAAATGCTTCAGTTATTAGTAATATGCTGACAAAGAATTTTTATTTGAATCTCTCTGCGAAGGACATTGTCCTGCTCTAAGTAAAAGAATTGATTTTATTACTCAGAATTGATTTTAACTGTAGAAGTATTGGTGTTTCAAACTATCAGTTTAGCGACGATCGCAAAATTGCCTAATAGTCAAATATGGCCATCCTATTACGGATTGTTTTCCAAGGTTGCCAGTAGAGGTGTAAACTCAGGTGCAAGACGAGCACAACCCAAAGACAACATGCTAAAATTTGAGCACATTGACCCATCACGTGACTTAGCCCAAAGACGGAGACAACACGTTAGTTAAATGGGACGTCTTTGGGTTTGACTAATTGGCACAATGAAGCACAAAGACAAAGACGCGGCACGGATAAGCACGTGGCCCGACCCAACACAAAGACGTTAAGAGAGCACGTCATAACATGTACAGATACACCATATAACAAGGCATAATACATCACATTTTTTGTATTTTTCACAAAAGAGTCACTATTCGAGCTAGTTTTTAACATTTTATGTTGGCTTATTTATAACAACACATATAATACCTTAATATTTGGAAAATATATTCCAATATCGTTGTTATAATGTCGTCACCTATATTTAACTAGAACATTAATTTACATGACAATAATCCAATTTTATATTTGATGGGCTACTTCTTTTTATTGAATAAACTTGTTAATTTTACTTGAAATAATTTCAAATGATATGTTGTCTAATTAAATTCTTGTGATAAACTTGTTTATAGCACGTGTGCCAGCACGGCACGTTTATTCGTGTGTTGTGCCCGTGGGCTGTGTTGTGCCTAGCTTTTGACTAGTAAAGCACAGCACGGCACAGCACGTTTAAATCGTTGGCACAGCACAACACGGCACATGGCACGTGAAGCACGCGACTTCGTGTGCCGGGTTTTGCATCTTAGGCAAGCACGTTTTACACCTCTAGTTGCAGTGCCAATTCACACAGGAGTTACCAGCCCCCATTCCCAAGTCGGCCTTGTACAAAATATAGCAACCTTAGTGTTAGGATATATATTTAAAAACATTGTTTTGTAATATTATACCAAACTTAGAGAGATAGTGTGGTAGTATAATTTTGGGCTCCCACACTATAGACTTGGGTTCAAGTCTCACCCCATGCATTTGAATAGGTATATTTATATATTTATATATACTTAATAAAATCCGGGAGAGCGGGGCCTTAGAGGTCTGCTGATTTCAAAATGTTTTTTTGCGATTTAACTCCGATTTCCAAAAACGTTTTTGTCAACTTAATATTCTTAATTAATTTCATTAATTTAGGCAATTATATTTTGCCCGTTTTCTAACTCATTACGGAAGGTTAATTGAGTGTATTTACTCAAAATTTATTTTCATTAAAGTTGATTGATTCTCTTGAGTTTTATAAGAGTTGGTTTTTACGGAGGATGAAAAGCATTGTTTTTACATCTATTGAGTTCGAGCAAGATAAGAAAGAAAGAGTTATAGTTGGTTCGATTTCTCAAGGTGCAGAGAAATCGAACAAGAGAGTGACTCAGCTGTTTTATCCCATAGGTGTTCGACAATTTTTTGACTGCTAGCACAATCAAGAGGCAGAGTCGCGAAATACCTTAAAGATAGCGACCTAGTCCGCGTCTCAGCTGTTTGAGATCCGATTTCATTATTTCTTCATTGTTTCTAACACTTAGTAGCAATGTTATTGTTTCCTGGGTGTCCAGTATATGAAACATTACTTTGGGATCCAACAAAGTTTTTTTTTGATCGAAGAACAATCTTCCAAGTTCCATCATCCCTGTTCTCATGGTGCTTTGCCAGATAAGCTTTTCGTTGCTTAAAAAAGATTCATTTAGATACCTTACGTAATCAACATGAAGAAAAAAAAAACATTGAACAAAGAGACGTGGAACTGCAAAACAATCCTAACTAATCAAATCTCAGTTGAGTTGATAAAATCTTGTCAATACCATCCATAGCAACAGTCGTAGTAGTAGGCACTGTTCAAATACAAAGACTGTCTAGTTTCTCTAACATGGAAGTCAAGAAAGCTATATGCTTGGCTGAAACACGACGTTCCACTTCACGCTCCACTTCGACCGCCATTCGTAAATCTTGCATCTTTTTCTTGTCTATCTTTTTCACGTCTTCATTGTCTTGTGGTTCTCGGAAGTGTGTACTGCTACTAACATCAATCTGCTTCCCTTCACGACGTTCCGGTTCTGGGCAGTGTGTACTTGTACTTGCAAGTTGTGTTGCTTCACTTTTAACTGTCTCCACCTTAGGTTCATTAGTGTGTTTGTTGTATCCACTTGAGAATGGGTTCGGTGTTGTGGTGTGACTCCATACGTTGCTGCCCCAGCATGGTCCAGATGGAGTTGCTAATTGAAAAACTGGTCTTGCAGGTTGCGTCCCTGAAAGCAAGGAAAACAAACAATAGGGCAATAAATCAACACTTTTCTGTGTGCTAGCATGTACTTCGAATAAAAATAAAAAAGTTAACATTTCCATATACAAATTATTACGAGATATTTCAAATTATTATGGGATGAGATATGAAATTATTTCAAAGGAGCCTTACCAAAGCTAGGAGGCTCGGAGATGCGTACAGGATGAGCAGGCGATCGAAATGCTGAACTTTGAAAACCACCCGGTGATACAGCCTGATTTGAGGTTGCGAAGGTTGCAGAACCAAAAGCAGAGTTACCTATAAAGAAGAAACATATTTCAATTTCCAAACATTAAAATATAGACTAGCACAATATTAGATGACAAATCAGTTTACAATCTGTACAAGTTTACGAAAGATGCCAATCTCACAGAAGTACCAGGAAATTAGTTAATGATAAATAGGACTTACCTTTACAACCCAACTGGTAATCTTCCCACCTCAGTTCTTCATGACTTTTGCCTTTATAAACAGGCATAGCTGATATCGACTCATATTTTTTATTTTCAAAAGTCTGTTTACCACCACTAAAATTTGTACACTCAGTCTCAGCTGTTGGAGCGTAAGCAACTACTTTGCTTCCATTAGCTGGCTGCCCAAAGGCAGCTGCTGGAAGTTTAAATGGAGAGGGTGTTGTAGTCGGCGTACCTGATGGGAAAATAGAAAAGACAAGATTAGAACAATGGAATCAGCAACTAATCTTTTTAATTATAAAACAAACTGAATCATCATGAAAGAAGCAAATAATTTTACCGAAGGGAGAAGTTTGGGGACCAAAGGAAAACGGAGTTGAATTAAAAGGGCTGCTACCAAATCCTGAATTTGTTTGGCCAAATGCAGAGCTCGTTCCAAAACTAGAAGGTTGACCAGAAAAAGTGGGTGGCGTTCCGACTGTCAAACCAAATGCTGAAGGGCCAAATCCCCCTCTAGACCCAAATGTCGAAGTTGGTTGAGACCCAAAGGGTGATGTAGTTGCAGCACCGAATGCTGCAGGAGCACTGAAAGAATCCATAATACGGGATGAAGGCTGATTTGGTGCACCAAAAACAGAAGATGAACCCAATGCATTGATTCCAAGTGCCGGTTGGGTTTGTTGGGAAGTGCTACCACCAAATAGACTTGGCTGACTAGGAGTAGTATACCCAAACGGATCACCGAAAGTAGGCCTCTGCTCAGTAGTAGTCCCAAACAAAGCCGGACTGCCAAAGCAAAGAGATGATCCTATCAAAGAAGAGAGAAAATTTGACATGTACGTTATTAACATCCAGAGCAAACCCTAAATAACATTGTACAACAACTAAAAACCTACAAACAAACTTAACCTCAACTTACCAGCATTCCAAGAAGCAACTGCTGTACCACCACTTCCCAATGAAGGGATAGCGGGAAAGGAGCTTGCTGGAGTAATAGTACCTACTGCGGGTTCAATTGATGGACCAGCATTGTTGGAGAAGCCAGATGTGGTGCTTTGTAATGGAGTTGGATGGCTAGAATTGGACCCAAATGCAGAAGATCCTACAAAAGAAGATTTATAAATACCCAACCAGAAACAATTAATCATCAAAAATAAAAACTAAAAACCCAATCAAAATCCTGCAGTATAACATGCATGGAACTCTCATAAAAAACTTGCATATGAACACTTCTTGTTTTCCACAGATTATACAACAAAGATGAAATTCATTCTAAGGAAAATCTATGAAATTCATAACGTGAAAATTCTAAACAACAATTGATATTAATAATACTCAAGATTCATCAAAGGGGAATGGTTTCAAGACTCTTACCATTACTAAAATCCGTGAAACCATATGTGCACATCTTTTTATTGCTTCCGAAATCCAATGGCGTGAGCTTATGATATGAGCGATTACAGAGAAAGAAAGGGGGTATGGAGGAGAAGGGTTTGATTTTTATTTATAAGAGTTTGTCACTGCTTAGATCTGAAGCTAACTTATAAGATTTTTTTTTGTTTTTTTGTACGCTACCTTCGAAGGCGCGTAAGGGTTCAAGTTTGGGAGTCGGAAGCGGAAGTTGGGACCGGAATATAAAGTTTTTACTTTTTTACTCAGAACTCCCTATTTCTAAACCACAAAATTACCATCTACTCCCTCCGTTCTTAAATAATAGGCTGGTTTCTATAAATATAAGTTTCAAAAAAATAGGCTGGTTTCCTAATTGGGTAAGTCAAATGTTACTTTAGTTTTCTAGGACCACTTTTCTCTTAACTTCTTTTATTGACAAATGGCATGAGACCATTTCACTTCACTTCTTTTGCTCACAAGTGTCATGGGGACCATTTCACTTCACTTCTTTCATTGACAAGTGTCATGAGGACCACTTTCAATGATTAGTTCTCTTAATTTCCTTAATTTTCTCTAAAAACAAAACCAGCCTATTAAAAAAGAACGGAGGGAGTAGTATCTACTACCTAAACAATTCCGAAACTGCTCCCTCATGAAATCTTTCTGCTACTGAACTTGTTTTCGTGTGTGAGCCGAGCCCAACGTTCCCCATTTCATGGAAAGATTTGTCATTGGGTGATTCTGGACAGCTCCTCCAAAGAAAAAACCTAAAAATTATTCCCGAATTAATGATTGTCCCAACAAGGATTAGAGGAAGTTTATCTTCTGATCATTTCAGAATAATTCTTGGCGGACCGTTGAAATTTACGATAGCCACCTTATTCCAAAAATAACACCAAATATCTAAATAGTAAATCCTTTTGTTGGAGTGATGGGTTCAAGCTAAATGCCATGAGACCCGGTATAAAAAATTTATGTGAAGGAGTGTTTATCTAGTTTTTCATGCACTTTGTTTAGACTTTTAGCTATCTAACAAATTTAAATAAATGCTACATTTTTCTAAGTCGGTGACTGCATCCTATCCCAGTTCAGATGAACTTTCAATGGGGTAAAAATGAAAAAGGAGGAGGCATTTATCCCATTGAAAGTTCAGATAAGATAACATGGATTCAGTTCAGATGAACTTTCAATGGGTAAAAATGAAAAAGGAGGAGGCATTTATCCCAAAAGATGGTTAGATGTTGCTCTTCCCAAAGATTTGGGAGGTCTTAACATTAGGAGAACTGACATTCTTAATCTGGCTCTTCTCACTAAATTAGCATGGAGAATGCTAACTCAGCAAGATGAGTTGTGAGTTCAAATTTTAAGTTGCAAGTACTTTAAAAACTCTAATCCTCTGAATGGTGTTGTTTTTTCTCAGGGTTCTTGGATCTGGAAAGGGATTTGTCATGGTCTTGATATAGTTAGAAGATATTATGTCTGAGAATTAGGAGATGGAAGTCAAATAGATATCTGGAAACATAATTGGATTCCTAATAGAAATAAACCTCCAGATTCTACTTTTTATTCCTCAAACATGAGAACTGTTAATCAGCTCCTTGATAGAGATAACCAGGTCTGGAAGGTTGATACTCTTAATGCATTTTTTGAGGAAGCTACAGTCAATAACATTATGAAAATTAGAATTCCCATCACTGGTCAAGATCAACTTAGATGGTCCCCTGCACACAATGGCTACTTCTCAATTAAAACTGCCTACAAAGTAATTTTGAATGATTCCTTAGTGACTTCTCCTTCTAAGAATGAATGTTTACATAAATGTCTTTCTACTAAAGACAAACTAGCTACAATCACTAAATACAAGAACACCTCCTGCCCTTTGTGTGATAATGGGATTGAAAATTTATAGAATCTTTGCATTGAGTGTCCTGTGGCAGTCAATATTTGGAATAGAGTTAATCCTAATCTTTATAATTCCATCTCTAATTATGATTTGCATACCTGGATATGTAATGTTCTTAATGCAGGTTCTACAGGTATTCAAGTTGATCTTAAAAGCTTTGAATATACCTGCTTTATAACTTGGTACATTTGGAAGGCTAGATGTGCTAAGAATTTTGAAAACTCTCAGATTAATATTGCTCATATTACTGAAAATATTGTGAATCATCTTATTGAATGGCAAAGTTCTTTAACTGTGGTGGTGTTTATGGGTGAAAATCGTTTCTGCTGATTTGGTAATTTCGGTGGGTGAGTGAGAAATTGATTCAAACCCTAAACAAATTTGCTGCACGTTGAGCACTTTGTAGATTCGAGAGATCGATCTGTACAAGTCCGGCCTAAACCAAGAAATGGCCGTTCCAGACTTGCTTCGGTCACAAAGTGGAGGAGAAGGGTTGATTTGGGGAGGGAAGCAAAGAAAGGTGTTGAGGAGAGTAATATCTCGACTTGTATCAGAAAGTGAAAGCTTAAGAAGCTTGCAAGAGATACAAGCTTTTGGGAGAGCTTGTAAAGTTGCCTTTCTGAGAGTGTAAGTGTAGTATATTTCTCCTAACCGAGACTTGTTGTTTGGTGGAAATAGGTAAGACCTATTTATACAAGTCGAGATTGAAACGTACCCTGGCCTCATGAAGGAAGAGAGTAAAGGGTGAAATAATGGGAGGAGGTGGTAACCGCATGGTTTAATGGGTGAAAACGTTTTTCACCATTATTTCCTCTTTTATTTGACCGCTTTATTCCTTTTCACGCTTTCTTAATGTGAGCGTAGTGTACGCGGCATGCTGTGACCGCCAAACCAAAACCCTAAAGAAGCATCCCCTAGTTTGTGTCGATGTATCGAGTGTTGGTTGCATCTTGAGTGCAAGTGGCGCTGCTAGTGGCGCGTGTGGCATGTGCCAATGGCATGTGCGGAATGCCTTGGTGGTAGGTTGCACCATTTGCAAGTTAGGTTACCAGCGTGTGTGCTTGGCATGTGCCAATGGCATGTGCGGAATGCCTTGGTGGTAGGTTGCACGGTTTGCAAGTTAGGCTACCAGCGTGTATGTTTGGCATGTGCCAATGGCATGTGCGGAATGCCTTGGTGGTAGGTTGCACGGTTTGCAAGTTAGGCTACCAGCGTGTATGTCTGGCATGTGCCAATGGCATGTGCGGAATGCCTTGTTGACCTAGTTGCAAGTCTTGCAAACCTAAGGCGCTATGTTTGGCGTGGGCCAAAGGCATAGCGGCTTAGAAATATGGCATATGCCAATGGCACGTGCGGCCAGGTTGACCTAGTTGCAAGTCTTGCAAACCTAGGGCGCTATGTTTGGCGTGGGCCAAAGGCATAGCGGCTTAGAAATATGGCTTGCGGCACGTGTTGGCATGTGCCAATGGCACGTGCGGCCAAATTGACCTAGTTGCAAGTCTTGCAAACCTAGGGCACTATGTTTGGCGTGGGCCAAAGGCATAGCGGCTTAGAAATATGGCTTGCGGCACGTGTTGGCATGTGCCAATGGCACGTGCGGCCATGTTGACCTAGTTGCAAGTCTTGCAAACCTAGGGCGCTATGTTTGGCGTGGGCCCAAGGCATGGCGGCTTAGAAATATGGCTTGTGGCACGTGTTGGCATGTGCCAATGGCACGTGCGGCCATGTTGACCTAGTTGCAAGTCTTGCAAACCTAGGGCGCTATGTTTGGCGTGGGCCCATGGCATAGCGGCTTAGAAATATGGCTTGCGGCACGTGTTGGCATGTGCCAATGGCACGTGCGGCCAAATTGACCTAGTTGCAAGTCTTGCAAACCTAGGGCGCTATGTTTGGTGTGGGACAAAGGCATAGCGGCTTAGAAATATGGCTTGCGGCACGTGTTGGCATGTGCCAATGGCACGTGCGGCCATGTTGACCTAGTTGCAAGTCTTGCAAACCTAGGGCGCTATGTTTGGCGTGGGCCCAAGGCATAGCGGCTTAGAAATATGGCTTGCGGCACGTGTTGGCATGTGCCAATGGCACGTGCGGCCAAATTGACCTAGTTGCATGTCTTGCAAACCTAGGGCGCTATGTTTGGCGTGGGCCAAAGGCATAGCGGCTTAGAAATATGGCTTGCGGCACGTGTTGGCATGTGCCAATGGCACGTGCGGCCAGGTTGACCTAGTTGCAAGTCTTGCAAACCTAGGGCGCTATGTTTGGCGTGGGCCAAAGGCATAGCGGCTTAGAAATATGGCTTGCGGCACGTGTTGGCATGTGCCAATGGCACGTGCGGCCAAATTGACCTAGTTGCAAGTCTTGCAAACCTAGGGCGCTATGTTTGGCGTGGGCCAAAGGCATAGCGGCTTAGAAATATGGCTTGCGGCACGTGTTGGCATGGGCCAATGGCACGTGCGGCCATGTTGACCTAGTTGCAAGTCTCGCAAACCTAGGGCGCTATGTTTGGCGTGGGCCCAAGGCATGGCGGCTTAGAAATATGGCTTGCGGCACGTGTTGGCATGTGCCAATGGCACGTGCGGCCATGTTGACCTAGTTGCAAGTCTTGCAAACCTAGGGCGCTATGTGTGGCGTGGGCCCAAGGCATAGCGGCTTAGAAATATGGCTTGCGCACGTGTTGGCATGTTCCAATGGCACGTGCGGCCAAATTGACCTAGTTGCAAGTCTTGCAAACCTAGGGCGCTATGTTTGGCGTGGGCCAAAGGCATAGCGGCTTAGAAATATGGCTTGCGGCACGTGTTGGCATGTGCCAATGGCACGTGCGGCCATGTTGACCTTGTTGCAAGTCTTGCAAACCTAGGGCGCTATGTTTGGTGTGGGCCCAAGGCATAACGGCTTAGAAATATGGCTTGCGACACGTGTTGGCATGTGCCAATGGCACGTGCGGCCAAATTGACCTAGTTGCAAGTCTTGCAAACCTAGGGTGCTATGTTTGGCGTGGGCCCAAGGAATAGCGACTTAGAAATATGGCTTGCGGCACGTGTTGGCATGTGCCAATGGCACGTGTGGCCATGTTGACCTAGTTGCAAGTCTTGCGAACCTAGGGCGCTATGTTGGGCGTGGGTCAAAGGCATAGCGGCTTGGTTTGGCATGGTTGCCATGGTGCGCAGAGTGCGGCTTGGTTTGGCATGGTTGCCATGGTGCGCGATATGCGGCTTGGTTTGGCATGGTTGCCATGGTGCGCAGATGCGGCTTGGTTTGGCATGGTTGCCATGGTGCGCAAAGATATGCGGCTTGATTTGGCATGGTTGCCATGGTGTGGTATGCGGCTTGGTTTGGCATGGTTGCCATGGTGCGCAGAGTGCGGTTTGGTTTGGCATGGTTGCCATGGTGCGCAGTATGCGGCTTGGTTTGGCATGGTTGCCATGGTGCGCAGTATGCGGCTTGGTTAGGCATGGTTGCCATGGTGCGCAGAGTGCGGCTTGGAAATCCTAATTTCTAGATATTGTTAGATATGTAATTATTCTGTTACCATTTTTAGATTAATGCAAAAATAAAAATAAAAGAAAATTGATTTTTGGTATATAGTTAACGGATGGTTTAGAGGAGCCAATAGGAATCATCTGTTTGTGCACAAAATTGGACTCTGAATTGTGGGACCCACAAAAACTAGGCTTACTGATACAGTCGTTTAGTTGGAAGGTATTTCGGGCCTTTTTATTTTTTTTTGGAAACGTTATAAGTTTCTTTTCGGATGACTAAGCTCGAGAATTCCATTTATAGAACTACTTGTCATATTCACTACAACTGCTATTATTAGGACATATATCTAACTTATAGTATATAAAAAGAAGGGGATCGATGTCCTTGGAGAAACAATCAAGGAGTAGAAAAGGAACTGCTGCCTGCTTAAGTGAGCCGAACGCACAATGGATGCTGAACTCGTTATTAGATTGTGTTGTGTTGCTTTCTTTATTCTTGCATTAATATCTTCCGCTCTCAAATGTCGTCGTATGGCGGATCGTCATAAGGAGGATCGTGGTACTGCGGATGAAAATACTGTCAAAACAAAAGTAGTTTTATTTCCTTCTATATCTATAAACTGCTGTGCTTTTATTTGTTTTGTTTTGTCAGTGATAGACATTTGTATGCGCTCGGGGAAGAAGGATGATAAGATGGGAATCATGGTCACTTTTTGTGGCTTGGCAAGCCTTGTTTTACTATTAGATTGCTTTTGTGAATGCTGCTTGCCTTCTAAGAAGACCACCATAAATATTGAAGTTGGTACCGTTGCAAGTGGTTAAATTAGAAGAAGAAGAAGATAAATATATCAATATATATATATGTATATCATGGTGGTACTCACATATGAAGTGATGTCAATAATAGCTGCCGTGGCTGCTGATGTGTTTATTATTTTAGGGTTTTTTTTATTTTGTTGATTCCATTTGTTTGATTTTTATATTACGATCTTACTGTCGTTTTTTAAAAATTCATCATGTTTTCTGAGAGGAGTGAGACCCCTTCTTGTGTGGGACTGGTGAATTCACGCATCGATTTGCCTTAGATTAGATATATCAATAAGTAATCTAGTCATGCTATGTACACACTTCACAGGTATAGAGGAAGGAAAATTCCGATGTTGAAGTTCATAATCATCAATGTTTGGCCAAAATAGTAAAACGGTAGTTTTTGTGATACGCATCCTCTGCAAGGGCATCTTTTAGTTAAGGAGAATCTTAACTCATGTGCAAGCTATTTTGTTACTGAATTTGTTCTGTTTGCAAAAGTCATTCCAAGTTAACCTGCCAACATAGTCTGTAGAGAGATACTGTTTTTACTGGGGTACAGACATCATATGTCCTTCAATTGTTGTGTAGGAGTGTGTTAGCTATTATTTCTTGGTTGAAATACTAAAGTATGTAAGTGCAAGATGGTTAATTAAAGCTGCTACTGTATTTGGACTTTGCCTTGAGCCTTCCCACGTACCCCTCTTTATTTCTCTCATACGAGGGTGTTTAAACAGCAACTAGTTTCAACTTATTTTAGGGGAAAAAGTGTTAGGATTAACGGCCAACACGGTAATAGCATTGTGGGACACAAATTTCTATCATTCTCATTGATTTGAATCTTCAAAAGTAAGATCATGAGCTTTATACTTTGTTTTTGGTTCTTTTTCGTCCTTGGGTGACCGAATCCCCTTTCGGTTTCCTTTTTTTGTTCGGTTGTATTTATTGGGTTGAGGTACCCCCTTAAGTACCTTTTTTCAATGAATTTTCCTATTGACCGATCAAAAAAAAAAAAAAAAAACTTGTTTTAGGGGAAATGATTCCATTGTTGTAATCCCCTTTATTTTGTTTGAGCTATCTTGTCTGGATGGTTGTTTGTTGGTCCTTTTAAGTGCTATCTCAGCACTTCATTATGAATGAATTTTATCTCCAAAAAAAAAAAAAAATTTCTCTCATATGAGCTGCAGTGAATTCTCTGTCTTTAAATTGGACCTGAATCTGTGGAAGGAGTATAGTTTATACTGTTTTAGCTCATCTTTAATCATCCATGCTTCTTGCTGTTACTTTCATTTCATTTAGAAATCAGTGCTTCTTTAAGTGCCTGTGCTTCCTACTACCATGCTATTATGTGGCAGAAAATGGTAGAGAGGGCATGTAGTAGGCACTTAATTTCAGCAATGATGCAAATAATAGTCATGAATGTAGAACTTTGTTTCAGTTGCAATATGTTGCATAAGTAGCGAGAAAAGAATTAAACGGTTCCAGAGACTATGAGCAGAATTTCTTCTTATATAGGCTCCCAGATAAAGCCTCTGTGTGTATTCTGTAAAATCAGCTTTGTTTTATTTTGTGTCAAAAAAAAAAATCAGCTTTGTTTCTCCAAAATTTGTGTGAAAGCTCAAATGGTGAAGCTTCATAGACGAGCTAAAGTCACACCAAAAGCAGAATTCTGAAACATTAAAATTCATGTTACTTGACTGATTACAAATGACAGTTCACATGTGTACTTTCAAGTAATAAACTTGCTGTAAACAAACTTTATTATACCGAAAATGAAGGTACACGTGCTAATTTGCTGTAATAAACTTTATGCTTTGGATAAGATTCGAAGGTACAAGTGTGAATTGTCATTTGCAATCAGTCAAAACCTCATTTCACAATTCACATTACTAATTACAAGTAGTGAGCACGTGCGTTGCACGTCGACGATAATATTTTTCTACTTTCCAAATAATTTGGTAGTAATTCGATAACATATTTTTTTATTTGAAAATAGGGGTGTACATCGGGCCGGGCAGGCCAGCCCAAGCCCGATTATAGCACAGGCCGGGCCGGGCGGGCTTGTAGTCCTTACTACCCATTAAGTTTAACAGGCCAGGGTAGGCCGGCAACAACAAAAATTTAATGCCCATGGCCCGTCCATACCCGTGAAACAATACAAAGCCAGGCCTAAGTCGGGCGGGCGAGCCTCGGGCCCAAGAGATAATTCAAAATTTTAAAGTATATATGTTTGTTTTTTTTGGCTTGATGAATGATGATATATCTGTAACTCGTTCAAATGATAGTTTAAGCAATTCATATTCATTACTGTGAAATGTAATTTAGAATTTTCTCTAACCCCAATAAATTGTCCACATATGAAATTTAAGTTCTTGAGAAATCCATCACACTAGTAGAAAACTTTATTCGAGGCTATTGGCGAAAGCGGTAGGGTAACTAAACAGAGCACGGGCAAGGCTAACAGGCCGGACTCCAATATTTGAACAAAAACCCGGTCCGCCCACTTATAATTATCGGGGGCCGGCTAGCCCATGACAGTCAGTTCGGGCGCCCATGGGCTTCTTCGGACCAGGCGGAACATGGCAGTCACGGCTTAGGGCATTCTGTACACCCCTATTTGAAAATTAATCGTTGTTTATACTTAAGAATCAATCATTTGTTTTGTTTTTTTCTTGTAAATTTTTTCAATTTTTTTCTAAGTTATGTCTAATTTTAAACCATGTCTAACTTTTAAGGAGAAAACATATAAGATTCGAAGACGTATAAAAAAAAATTGAAAAACAAAAATTTGATATCATTATTTGTGCTCATTGCGTAGCTAATTTAAAGGGATTTCTAAATATATAAAATTTACAAAAATCCGACGTGTAGTTTAAAAGATATGAGATTTTTAAATATATAAAAAGTGCATTTACTTTTATATCCCTGTAAACATTCTTTATACCACTTCTTTAAAATCTAACGGTTGAAACGAAATATGAAGTCTAGTGATCTGACGGACAATGATAATAGTTCACACGGAATTTTATTTGTGAAATCTAACGGTGGAATTTTAAAGTCTGGAGATCCAACGGTTATATTTACTTAAGTTTTGCAATCCCTTGTTGCTATTAAAGGGGGGAGATATGATGAATTTACCATTAATGGGTACTTAAGAGCTCCTGGTTTAGATTGTCGCGGAAAGAGGCAAGGCTTAGTCAAATGGTGAAAACTCCATAAAATCTTACCTGGTAGAAGAGACTTTCCATATACGGGCAATTTTATCAATTCATATGGCTGTTTGTAACAAGAGGTTTTCTCATTGAAAGGCAAATTATTGACCCATTGCACTATTTAAGCTACCATCTAACACGGGACGAAGCGGATTAATTTGCACTATCAACTGGCCTGACATCACTTACACCCATATTCCAGTCGGACGATTTTAGGGAGGATCCAGGCAGATTGAACAGAAATTCCTATTTGATGGGCTCTTCAAACTGGTAACTATAATAACCATACCAATCTATACAGTTAGCTTAAAGCTCAGGAGAAAAATCCATACTGAAACCACTTCAGATTCATGAGCTAAACCATATTACAGTACAGTCATTCCAGCTTCTATATAGACTTGCAATATTACACTACACTTGATTAATTACAGTTAAGGTTTCTGCAAGAGCCTTGGACACATCTCAGTTCACCATAACAAAAAACGAGCTATGTTGCTGTCGTACGCTCTCAGGACTGCCTGTGATTATACTCAAGTGTGCACTCTCTCTTTATCAACCAAAAAAACCTACAATACCAGTTCGTAAGTATGGTATGGTCTACGTCCTTCAGAACAACCTAGTAATCCAAGAGTCCATTTTTTTTTTTTTTTTTTTGCTTATTAGCTGGTGAGGCTCAACAGACAACAAATTGCTTCTTTAAGAGTTGCTCTCCTTGCCTCTTTGAAATTCCAAAGCTCTTCCACTATCTGCCTCCCTCTATTGTATTCATTCATTTCCTCCATCGCTCTTTTCACTGCCTTGTACGCATCATGCCCATGTTCCCCAATAAGTTTCTTCAGTTTGTCATCCCCATCATCAATTACTTCCTGCGTCGCAAAATTTATACGAGTTCGAAACAAGCGGAAAATTCAAAATGAGATCTAAAAGTAGTACTGTGATGTGTTATTAAAACCTTATGCGTATCATCATCCCGGATGACTTTGAAAGGATGCCAATTCACATCCTGAACCCGTTTCTGCCAAAAACAACAGAGTAGGATTGCTATCCGATCGCAATTTTTAGAATTACATATCCTTTCAACATAAAGTTGGAAGGGTCTTGGATCGACTTCTCCCATTCTCTTTACTCCGATTACAGTATGTTCAGTTACTTTGTTAAGGATCGAGCAAGAGAGAGGAGAGCATAAACGCGCGGAAGCAATAGACTACATTGATAATAATCTTGGTATCCCTTTCTCATTAATCCTTCAAGATATTTATACAACTACAAACTTCAAGACATTCCTAATAACTCTCACAAATCTCCTAAATATGGACTCTCCTATATTATTTCCTAATATACTTTCTCTGAACCCAATATCTAAAAAAATCATTCAGTAACTTAGATTGTTTGTCAAAGTTGAACAATGATAACGACTTAAATGAAGCACTTAAGCAATTGCTATTACATAGGGTATACCCTGATGAGTACTTTACGAGCTTCCTGAAGCTCATCGTTATAGGATCGCTCCATTACAATTAGGGCTCGGTTTAGATCCTCAAGACCCCGAACTTCCTCTTTTTTCTCAGCTATATCTTTTTGGAGTTGTTCAATTACGCCTTTTGCCGGGTTCTCAAGTCCTGTTAATGCTTTATCAATATCGTGATGTTGTTTTTGAACTCCTAGTATTCTCTAAAGTATCTCAATATCTACCTGATAATACAAACATCAACACAACAATATCAGAAAATTCTCTTCATCGATATGCAAAAGACAATCTACTGATTCCAAAAACTGAACGATATGCAGGAATGCAATAAAAAGACTATAAGATGATGGTGATGCTGACGATTAAACTAACATTTTCTATTGCGCAACTCTTTGAAGCCATTCCTTGGTACTTTTGAGTAGTAGTTATGTGAAAGAAGCACAACACATCCACAGCAAATCAAAGCTAGCAGCCACTAATGACTTAGATCAACAGCTCATATAGTAATCAAACGAAAAACAAGATGATATAACAGAGGGACTAGTTGCATTTCCAAGTTCCTGCACAAATTAGAGTAGAGACTTGAAGACTGCGAAGGGAGTGAGGTAAGCGGAGAGGCTTGTATGGTACACTTGTTTCTATACTTTCAGCTAAGGAGAGAAGTTAGCCGGGTAGATTGTTTTTTTTTTTCAATTTTTATACTTCAAATGAAAATTGGGATTTTTAATTTTTTATCTTATGGTATACGATTTGTCTTTGATGCTCACGATATGGACACAAGACCGCCACATATCAGCAGAGAGAGGAGGCATGAGGACCGGTGTGATAATTGTCCCCTTCCCCTATGTGAATGATGTGCCAAGTAGTTTGACAATTGGACGGTAATAGCAAGTAAGTTTGCTTGAAACTGTATAGCATGATACAAAATATCATTAGCAACCTTAGAAGTTCAACCAACATGAACAAGGATTATCATCACTTAGCTTAGAGCTCCTATCAAGCTCAGAGTAAATCTAAACTGGAACGAACATTTAGGGATATTATGAAGAATATGAAGAGATCGAAGAATAAGTTGGTGGTTCTGAAGCTGAGGAGGATAATGAAGATGATATGGGTGGAAATTAGTTATTTTTCGCGCTTGTAAATTCTTTTTCAGCTTTTTGTATATCAGATACTTCCTAGTCTTTGAAATTTCTTCTTCAATGTAAACTCTTTAAATATTTAAGGCTCTTTTAATGTAAATTCTCCTTGAAATATACCTACATCTATAAAAAGGCAAAAAATTGTTCTTTCCAATAGTTGAAGTTAATTTGGTGGTAATAACATGTATAACAATATTCGTTCATAATAATAAATGACATGTGCGTAAGTCTATCATATGGGGCGAATAACACCCTTCTATATGCTTGCATCCCCATACTTGCCTCTGTTAGTCGTCACGAGATGATTGAGTCATGCAAATGTTATTTAGTATGATGTATATGTGTTCCTTTATTCTTTTAAATCAACAGTTTATGTTTTAATTGTAGAGCTTTCATGCATGCTTGTACCTCATATGTCTTTGTATAATGCCTCAGCCATGTTCTGTGCCATCGTCTTTCGCGCCCATACATTCTGACTATAAGAAATTTTCTTTGTCTTTTCCTTGTGCTATTAAATCCATAGGTTCAATCCCTGTTTCTAGCGCCAAAATGTAGTTGCAGGAAATCCTACAACCACACCCTTAATAAAATCTATAGAATAATCTAAGTTAACTCCATGAGAATCATAAGAACATTCATTAAGATCTTCCAATTAGATACAAAGTAATGAGAAAACCCTAACTTAGGAAGCAAATAATCTTTCTCTCTCCGGAATATCTTGTCTAGACTCTCAACAAAGCTCTCTCTCAATACAAGGTCGCTCGGCTCCTTATATAGGAGTTTACATAGTGGATGACAGCTAATAAAGCCCCTAATTTCGGATCTGACGTGCGTCAACGTCGCGTGGACTTTATTGTTGACGAACGGTTTCTTGACTATCACATAAATCTTCACGCTTTACTCATGATTAAGCTGACGTCACCTGATTCGTACTCGGATAAGTCGTATGCGATTGTCTTCACTCAGTCTTGATGATCATCATTTCGCATACTTGATTGGTGTGCGGTATTTTGTATCCACATTATTAGATAAAGATAAGGGTTAAGTAGCAAAATGCCCCAAAATCGACCACAACCTTGTGAAAATGTCCCGGACGCTAGGAAAAAGATCAAAATGCCCCAATCTGTTACTTTTGGGGCATTTTGATCAAAATTGGGCCTCTTGACCGGTCAATGGAGTTTTAAAATTCCATTTTTATCCTTTTTACTTAAAATGTCCCAATCCGCCACCACCACTACCACCGCTGGTACGCTACCACCAAACGAATAACCACCACCGCTGCCACCACCACCACCACTGCTGCCGCCGCCACCACCACCACCACCACCACTACTACGACCACCACCGCAGCCGCCATCACCACTACCACCGAATCCTAAACCCTGAACCCTGAATTTTCAACACTAAACCCTAAATTATGAACCATGTACCCTGAATGGAAATTTCAACTACTTAACTCTTTTTAATGGAAAATCTAACGGATTGGGGCATTTGGATATTTTTCCTAACGCCCGGGACATTTTCACAAGGTTGGGGTCGATTTTGGGGCATTTTAGCACTTAACCCTAAAGAGAATTTACAAGAGGGGTAGCTAAAGAAAAATTTAGAAAACATTAAGCAAAGATAGAGTCCCAGTATTCCACAGTTCCGACAAAGTTACGGTGAAATCTTTGACCGGGAGCAGTAGCCAATCGAAGACCAAAGTCCTATCTTCTAAACCTAAATCATTATCAATCTTAAAGTTGTGTTTCTCCTCGAAAATTCTTACATTTCTTTCATTCCACAAAACCCAACAGACAATGGCATGAATCAATGGCCAAATTTTCATCCCGTCCTAAGAGGGATTGATAGAATACCATGAATGAGCAAGATCATACATTGATCTCGGGAAAGACGAAGCCCCGAATGATGGTGTCATCATGCCCCAAACTTTGTAAGCTACCTTAGAATGAAGCAAAAGATTATCTGAAGTTTCATCGACATTACCACAAAGACTGCATTGTTAGAATATATATACCAAGATGAATATCGAGGTACTCAACGATCAAGATGAAGTGATCAAGACTCAGGTCATATATCAAAGGTCAAAATGAAGTAATCAATACTCAAGCTACTAGAAGATCGACATAGATCAACCAATACATAAGATTTACGGAGATCATGCTAAGTTTACATTTAGCTTGATCTCCGTCAATCTTCTGTACTGGTTGATCTCTGTCGATCTTCTAGTATCTTGAGTATCGATTACTTCATTTTGACCTTTGATATATGACTTGAGTCTTGATCACTTCATCTTGATCGTTGAGTACCTCGATATTCATCTCGGTATATATATTATAACATGCATATCTTCTCACAAGGAATATTTTTCTTAGAAAGCAAATCAGCGTGACTAGTAAAGATAATTACGATGATAATATAAATGCCATAATGGATGGCTTAAAGCTTCTTCTGTCATTCAATGTTACTAATGTTTTTTATTTTCTTTTTTTCCGTTGGGTTAAAGATAAATGCATATGTCTAGGCGAAAATGTTTTTTTTTTTTTTTGGAAAAGATAAAATTCATTCAAGAAAGTGTTGAGAAAGCACTTAAAACTTACAACAAAAACATGCCAGAAACATAAAGATACACGAAAGCTTTTCCCTAATACAAGATACCACCGATTATCGTTTAAAAACCCGCCAATCATGGATGAAATCTGCAAACTTGAATTGCTTAAAGGAAATATGAACACTTGCCCAACTGAATAGAGAAGCTTTCACTTGAAGGATAACCCGCTCCACTGATTCTTCTTTGTTACAGAAGATTCTTTCGTTCCTTTCCTTCCAAATTTGTTGCCATATAGCGAAGGGCAAGCAAAATTTTAGGAATTCAATTGGTTCAGTTTTGAGTTTCAGCTGCCATGAGATAAGAAGCTCCATACACGAATCCGGCGGTCGCTATCTTGACTCCAACAGGTTTAGGAAATGCTCCCACATTTTCTTTGCAAATACACAATGGATAAATATGTGTGATATTATTTCGGGTTCTTGGTGACACAGACAACAATTGATGTTTGTAATTGCCATACCTCTCCGAAGAAGACGATCAACAGTTGGTAAACCATTCATTGTTGCAGCCCAAACTAGGAATGACACTTTTGGTGGGATGGCTGAATTCCATACATACTTTGACGGCATTTTTCTTTGTCTCTCTTGAGCTTGTCCTTGTTGTTGTGGTTGTACATCAATCATTTCATAACATGAAGAAACTGAGAAGTCTCCATTAGTCCCTCCAATCCATCACCTTATGTCATCTTCATCCCCAAAATTCGCAGGATCCCCAATTGTTTCAATGAAGGCAGCAACACTACTCATTTCTTCTTCTCTAAAACTAGATTTAAAACCCAGATCCCATGCAGGAGGTTGAGACCCATTGTTGATCATCATTTTTCTTATCACTTTTCCTTTCTTACTCGACTTTCTCCAAATTTTAGGAAAAAGTTCTTTCAAGGGTTGCGCGGTTTTCCAACAATCCTCCCAAAAACGTACATTTTACCGCCCGAAACTACTTGTTTTGTCCCTTTTTTTAAGATTTTCGATTGCTTGAGGATATTTTTCCATAGACCACAACCTTGATTCTGATTTGTCTGTGGAGCATTCCATGCCTCGTCATCTCCTCCAAATTTTTCATGAATGATAGTACGCCAAAGACTTGCTTTTTCTTTTTCGTATCTCCATAGCCACTTAGTTAAAAGAGCTTGGTTCGTTGTTCTTACAGACTTTATGCCTAGACCACCTTGTTTTTTTAACTTGCGCATCTTCAGCCATGAGACCCAATGTAGCTTCTTTCCATTTTCCGGGTCCCCCCACAGAAATCCACGCATGATTATCTCCAATGTGTTAGCTACTGAAGTTGGAATTGTAAATAAAGAGAGATAGTATATAGACATCTAGGCGAAAATGCAATATGACCCTTAAGTTTTTAGATAATAAGAAAAAAGACAATTTATCAATAAATGTATATGTCTAGGAAAGAGCGGAATCAACGAATGTTTGAAGTAGATGCAAAAGAGAAAGACGCTCATTTTAGAAATAAAGGCAAATATTTTTATTGGTCTCGTCCTTCCAAGGCTCTTAGCTGGTATTAGTTTTGAAACTTTAGTCTTTAAATGGGAAGAATTGATTCCGAAATAATCGCTTTGTTGCTAAACCTTTGTTGTGATTCCGAAATAATCGCTTTGTTGCTAAACCTTTGTTGTTTACTTTCGCCTTTGGCTTTGTGCTTCGAAGGTGTTGTAACTCTGTGATTATTTATTCTTTTATATAAAAATTACATCGTTTAATTGATCAAAAAAAAAAAAAAAAAAAAGGCAATTTACAAAAAACTCCACACCTTTACAAAAAAAGCATATTTTTTGTCACACACATGAAGAAAAAAAGCATGTAGGAAGCATTTTCTTTTAGGAAAAATCAACCTTCAATCCTTTACATATTTTTTGTCACACACATGAAGAAAAAAAACTCTGGACAAAGAGACATAAAAACTGTAGAGCAATATCCTAACTAATCACATATCAATTGATAAAATCTGGTCAATGTCCTCAGCACTAGTAGGCACTGTTCAAATAAAAAGGCCGTCTAGTTTCCCTAACATGGAAGTCAAGAATGCTATATGCCTCACCGACGCACGAAGTTCCTCTTGGAGAGCCTTCCCTAAATCTTGCACCTTCTTCTTGTCCAATCGTTTGTCGTTTTCATTGTCATGTGGTTCTGGGAAGAGTGTACTGTACCAAGCATCAAGCTGCTTCCCTTCATGACATCTCACTGCTAGTTCTAACTCAGCTTCTTGGAACATATTTTTAATTTCTTGAGCATAGTCCATTTTGTTGCCACTTGATAACGGGTGTGTAGCCTCTTTTGTTGGGATGTTATTCGTTATTCTGCTGCCTGCAAGACAGCAAGAGAAATAAACAGTAAGGCATATTAGATAAACACTTTGCCATGTACTAACTTTACGAAAGATACCACCTAGTTTAGAGATCGAATAAATGAATTTGCGATGTGTATAACTTTACGAAAGATATATAAATGCCAATCTCTCGCAGAAGTAATCAAGATATTAGTCGATAGTAAATAGGACTTACCTTTACCACTCAGCTGGTAATCTTCCCACCTCAGTTCTTCATGACTTTTCTCTTTATAAACAGGCATAGCTGATATCGATTCATATTTTCCATTCTCAAAAGTCTGCTTACCGAAGGCACCAGTATAATCAATCTCAGTTGTTGGAGCGTAAGCCACTACTTTGCTTCCAAAGCTAGAAGGTTGAGCACAAAATGGATTTGTTGGCGTTCCAAATGTGCAACCAGCAGTTGTAGCACCACAAGCAAGGTTGCTAGGGAAACGAAATGCTGGAGAAAAAATTCCCCCTCCTGACCCAAATGTTGAAGTTGGTTGAGGCCCAATGGCCGAAGTAGTTGCAGCACCAAAGGCTGCAGTTGGTTGATACCCAAAGGCTGATGTAGTGGAGCAGAATGATGAACTGCTAGTAGGTTGACTAGGAGGAAAGAGAGTAGTTGGTGCTATCAAAGAAGAGACAGAAATACATACAATACAGATCAAAAAAAAAATCCAGAACAACAACTTGGTACTAAAAAAAAAAAAAAACTGCATACAAAGATTGAACGTATTTCAATTTCAATAATTTTAAGATGCTCAACTTGGTTGTTTCTAACATACCGACATCCCAATAATTGGATCCTGCACCACCACGAGTATTGGTATCTGTAAAGAGGCTTGCAGGAGTAGTAGAACCCACAGCGTGTTGAATCGATTGACCAGCATTGTTGGAGAATCCAGATGAGCTACCTTCTAATGGAGTTGGGTGGCTAGAAGTAGAAGATCCTAGAAAAGAAGATTGAACAATGGACAAGTAGAAACAATCATCAGAAAAAACATTAAAATCCAAAAACAAATCCAGTATAACATGCATGGTACTGCCATATAACAAATCCTTATAAACTCTTCTCGTTCTGAGCAATATCATGTAAAACAATTATGTTTCGAAAATTTTAACAACAATTGATACAATGAGTCTAAAGATTAATCGATGGGGAATTATCACAACACTTCTTACCATTATTAAAATCCGTAATACTGTTTGTGGACATCTTTTTTGCTTCTGAAATCGAATGGCGGGAGCTTTTTAAGCGGGTGATCCCAGAGAGTGGAGCTTTTGATTCGATTGATTACAGAGAAAGAAAGGCTACGGAGGGGTTTGGCTTTATAAGAGTTTGTCACTGCCTAAATATTATATAAGCTGTTACCTATAGAAGCAAAGGTTTCAATTTTTGGAAGGTGAACCGGAATAGGAATTGGTTATAAAAGTTTTTACTTTTTACTTGGAACCCTAGTTCTATACAAAAGAGGACAAAAAAAAAAAAGATACCAGCAACCCATAACCTGGCTCCCCCTTTACATTGCCTTCTAAACCGAGCTCTAGTCCCTCCAAAGACGACCGCCGATACAGCAGCAATAGACGCTATTCAATTTCAAGCTACACTATTCAATTTCGAATCTACAAGCAGACAACAGGACAAATGGCTCAGTAAAAATCTAATGAAGTCAACAAGCCAATTGCATTCCAAATAAATGGTCACCCATATCAACACACTAAAAAATGTGCGTGGAGTTTCTAGGATAACAAACATGGCATTGAAGAGCCATGAATCAGAATGGCCACAATTAGGTATAGCAACCCAAGCCATTATCTCAAGAAGAACCAGTCAATATTCCCGAATTGGTAATGGGTGCAATTGTTGATAATCAAATGACTGGAATGTACAGCTTTAGACGAAATAAAATACTACCAGGGTATGAGCCAAGACACGAATCACAGTGGAGTACCTCTTCAGTTTTTCCAACTGAGATTGGATATCCTTCTTCCCTTCTCCGTTTCATATTTCTTGGAGTACTTGACAAATGCCTTCTTCTTAGACTTCACAAAATTCTTGTAAAATCGCCTCTTCACTTCCTCGTTAAGAAGCTGAGCCCACAGTCCCAAGTGAACGCAAGCCTCGGGGTGTTTTAATATATCCAACAACTACAACTACAACCATAGGTGGTGTTTCTATGATTGTCACTGCTTCACATGTCTCCTTCTTATGCAGTTCTATAAAATGAAGCAACTAGGTAAATACAACTGAGTTCGATTTATATATGAAACACTAATGAAGTTGTTACTATAAAATGAAAAAAAAAAAAAAAAAAACTCACTTGATCCAGGTTTTTCAACCTCTCGAACAATGTGAGTCATCCATGCCTTGTATCCTGGGAATGCAGTCAATCTACATGGCTTTGATGCATCATCCTTGGGAAAGGACTTCACTGCATAAACATCATCGAACTGTGAGGAAAAACAACAATGCAAGTAATGAACATAGATAAGCATAAGGTTGCCGCTACAAACAGTATTCTTTCTCAAAGCTCTTATTAAAACTCTCTTGGCAACAAAAAATAATCAAGTATGAATTATTAAAATTGCAAGCTTGGAAACTAAATGAATTTGCAAGGTTGATCTATTCAATTTCAAGACGTACTGAACAAAATAACACCAGACTGCCTAAGTACATCAGTTTTCCGGACACATTTCTGGCTGAATTGTCGGACCAGAACATCATTCCAAGTTATGTGTTACTGTTAAATCTTAAACCTATCTATAATTTCTCAAAAACAACCACAAGAAACCATCATTCCAGCAGCAGAAACCTTCTTTCATTCAACTGTTTTACGTCTTCAAAATCCACCAGTTCTGCCATCATCGACTCCAGCTCAATCCCTACCCTAATGTCCTCCATTAACATCATATCAACGACACAGAACATCACCAGTTCGAGCCATTAGAACATCCATACAAATTCAGTCCACCAGCATCATGCCAACTAGCCACAAGAACCTTAGGATATGTGAGGGTAAGTATGTAAAGTGGACAGATTTTATTGACCAAATCCGTTGTATAAAAATACTCTACACCTCAATAAGGGGAAGGAGTTGGATTGAACTCCATGATACGGTAGCAACTAGAAATCCATCCTGTTACAGGTTTCAAAATTCCATTAAACAATTTATATCATGTTTCTCTTACTTAAATGAGAAATGACATCCTTGAGAACTAAACGTGAACTGAATAGCAAGTTTTTTTTATCAATTCTTTCTCTCAGTTTGAAAGTAAGAATGCAACTTCTGTTCTTGCATCCATATAAATTACATTACATTTCCTATAAAGAACAGCAACTTCTGATGGGGAGACTTCACGATAAATTAATTAAGCATCGTCTGAGAAGTGTGACTAGTGAAGATAATTAAGATGATAATGTAAATGCCATAATGGACGACTTAAAGCTTCGTTTGTCATTAAAAATTTGCTTAAGTTTTTTTTTTTTTTTTTTTTTCACGCTGGATAGAGAAAAAGTTAAAAGGTAGAATTTAACGGTGGTGTAGGAGGCTAAAGGTGGAGTATTTTTCTCAGATTATACAATTACATCAATCTGTTTGATCAATAGGTTAATATGGGAAGTTGGAGTAAATAAATGTTAGAGGAAATATCAACCCACAACTGATTTCATAGAAAATAGAGTGCAAAAGAATAAGGCGACTGACAATGGGTGGGCAAAATTTTGTTCAACTGATTTGCAAGTCTTGTTTGCGCTCAATGGGTGGGCAAAATTTTTGCCTCCACACGGGGGACCAGTAAATAAGATTAAGCGGATAACGATTGTGCTAATTAGTTAGAACAGTACCTTTGAGATCCCAGATAAAACAGTCTTTGAACTCCTTTGTTCTGATATTTAAGTTCGCTGTTCCGCCAAATTGGTTTCTTGAGAGATTCATCTCACAAAACTTCCTTAAATCCTTATATATTTTGTCACCCATACGAAGAAAAGACCATCAACAAAGAGACATAAAACAAAAAGAAAATGCTTGGTGAACCGTCCAAAAAATACCCAAAAACAACCCCTGGCTTGCAAAGCTTTCAGGTGTGTCCCATAACATTCAACATGACCCACCACTTCCCAACGGGTTCATCACAGTCCTATATTAGGGGTAAATTTTTTTCGGTTCACCAAGAACCACAGGACATAAAAACTGTAGACCCATCCTCAGTAATCACATATCAGATGATAAAATCTGGTCAACATCCGCAGCACTAGTAGGCACTGTTCAAATAAAAAGACCGTCTAGTTTCCCTAACATGGAAGTCAAGAATGCTATATGCCTCACTGACGCACGAAGTTCCTCTTGGAGTGCCTTCCGTAAATCTTGCACCTTCTTCTTGTCCAATCGTTTGTCGTTTTCATCGTCATGTGGTTCTGGGAAGAGTGTACTGCACCAAGCATCAAGCTGCTTCCCTTCATGACGTCTCACTGCTAGTTCTAACTCAGCTTCTTGGAACATATTTTTGATTTCTTGAGCATAGTCCATTTTGTTGCCGTCTTGACTTGATAACGGGTGTGTAGCCTCTTTTTTTGGGATGTTATTCGTTATTCTGCTGCCTGCAAGACAGCAAGAGAAATAAACAGTAAGTCATATTGGATCAACACTTTGCCATGTACTAACATGCACTTTGAATAAAATTAAAGTTACCATTAATTCATATAAAAATCATTACGACAGACAGACGAACGGAATGATATGAGAGATGAAGTTTATTTGAAAGGAACCTCACCAGAACAATGAGAAAATAAGCCAGTGGTTGGAGGAGAATGCGATCCAAATATCGATGTTGGAGGATTAGGGGATCCAAATAACGATGTTGAAGGAGAAAGCGATCCAAATAACGATGCTGATCCAGGTAACAAATTTGGAGAAGGCGCTGGAAATAACGAACATGGAGGAGAAGGCGATCCAAATAACGATGTTGGAGGAGAAGGCGATCCCAGTATCGTTGGTTTAGATGATTCAAATGGTACTTCAAAACCACGGAAAGAACAATTACCTTTATAGGAGCAGAAAGAAAATAAGAAAAATTAACATGGAAACTTGGTTATTAACAAGAATCAAAAAAAATTATATACTAGGTGAGTACCTGATACCTAGTTTAGAAAAGAAATCAATTTACGATGTGTAATGTGTATAACATGACAAAAGATACTCCCTCCGTCCTTAATTAGATGAGTTACTTGGTTTTTAGTTTGTCCACAAATAGATGAGTTATTTCAAGGGATATTTCTAAAACTACCCTTTTAATTGATTATTTTTTCTATAAGAATTATGTATAATTTGATAGTCATGTTTATATTCGTTGCGTAGGTGTTTTAAAATGTTTTTCAACGGTATAAAGTTTATAAAAAACCGTGGTATTGTTTAAGAGATAAATCGTTTCTAAATTTTACTAATTATTGCCTATAAGGGTATAATTGTAAAAAATACTTAAATATACTTCACTTTCCTCCTTACCTTAAAATTTGTGCAAACTACAAGTAGCTCATCTAATTAGGGACGGAGGGAGTATATAATTGCAATAGTCGATAGTAAATAATAGGACTTACCTTTACCACCCAACTGGTAATCTTCCCACCTCAGTTCTTCGTGACTTTTCTCTTTATAAACAGGCATAGCTGATATCGACTCATATTTTGCACAACTCTGTGCACCAGGATAATCAGTCTCAGTCATAGTTGTTGGAGCGTAAGCCACTACTTTGCTTCCACCACATTGCTGGTTACACATCTTCAAAAAGTCACCTGGTGATACAAATGTAGAGGGTGTTGTAGTCTGGGCACCTGAAGGGAAGATAGAAAAAACAAGATTACAACAAGGAATCAGCAACAAGTCTTTTTAATTATAAAACAAACTGAATCTTCATGAAAGGTGAACTTTGTGCACCTTCAGATAAACTGCTTCCAAATGCTGGACTGAACATGCTACCACCAAATGGACTTGACTGATGACTAGGAGGAGGAGTAGACCAAAAGCCATCGGCGGAGGGAGGCTTCTGCCCAAAAGGTCCTTCAAAACAGAAAAAGAGAAAACGTATAGTAAAAAACGTTTAGAAAGCAGGTTTAGCCAAGATAACAATATAGTTGTTAGACTTTATTGGTAGTCTATTAAAATCAAGGTGGTCTCTAAGTTTTAACTTACCATATGGACTGGGAGCTCGAGCTACGTCACCCCGACGACCCTGTGAACGTTGTAGACGAGAAGTGCCACGGAATGATGAGCTGCTAGTAGGTCGACTAGGAGGAAAGATGGTAGTTGGTCCTATCAAAGAAGAGACAAAGAATACAGTATACATCAAAACAAATCCAGAATAACAACTTGGTACTATTAAAAAAAAAAAAAGAAGATTGCACAGAAAGATTGAACGTATTTGAATTTCAAAAAAATTTAAGATATTAAATGAATTTACAATCTTAACTACCAAAATCAAGGTTGTTTCTAACGTACCGAGATCCCAATTTTGGCTAAAGAGGCTTGCTGCGCTTGCAGGAGTAGTAGGTTGAATTGATTGACCAGCATTGTTGGAGAAGCTAGATAAGCTACTTTCTAATGGAGTTGGGTGACTAGAAGTAGAAGATCCTACAAAAGAAGATTGAACATTAGACAAGTATAACTACAAACAATCATCAGAAAAAAAAAAATTAAAATCCAAAAACTAATCCAGTATAACATGCATGGTACCGCCACATAACAAATCCTTAATATAAACTCTTCTTGTTCTAAGCAATATCTTGTAAAACAATTATAATACGAAAATTTTAACAACTGATACAGTGAGTCTAGAGATTAATCGATGGGGAGTTATTACAACACTCTTACCATTATTACAATCCGTGAAACGCGGGAACATCTTTTTTTTGCTTCTGAAATCGAATGGCGGGAGCTTTTGGTACGAGTGATCCCAGAGAGTCGAGCTTTTGATACGAGTGATTACAGAAAAAGAAAGGCTACGGAAGAGTTTGGTTTTATAAGTGTTTTTTCCCCGGCCGCTTAAATCTTAAGCTATGTACCAAGTTTTTTTTTTGTACGCTAACGTTATTAAAAGAAGTGGTTATCTATCGGAGCAAAAGTTTCAAATTTTGGAAGGTGAACCAGAATTGGAATTGGACTTGGTTATGGTTTTGGGCTTGTTTATTTCGGACGCTCTGCCTAGAAAACGCTTATATCGGCTCAATTGCCATCTCTTGATTTCTCGTTCTCCCTTCTGTAAAATTTAGTACGTACCTCTTGTCGATCTTTCAAGTTGCGCATCACCAGCAATTTTACTCTTCATATAAAGGTATTTTTCTAGTGTAAGCTCTAATTTTTTTCATATATGTTTACTAGAAAATTTGTAGAATGGGGATAGACATAGATCATTGTTCTAGGGTTACCATCAGGTGAACAAGGAGCAAAATTAACTGATGCAGACATTAATAAAGCTTATAAAACCAAAGCCCTAGAATTACACCCAGACAAATGTCCTGATGACCCTAATGCAACTAAGTAATTTTCTTCAACTTCAATCATCGTACGAAACTCTCAGGGATTAAGTAGAGCGTCAACGACAAAAATCTTAAGGATGAAATAGAGCGTAAAAAGCTTGATGAAGATTTACGTACTCAATGTCAACGTCAGTCATCACAATGTGATTCAATCAAACGCAAGGCGATGGCGGATCTTCATGAGCGAGAACGTGCTGCGTTTGGTCCTGATCCTGATAGACTATCTCGAGAAGAAGAGGAGGAGAAATATAATAAAGTGATGAAAGAAAGTACGGATAAAATCATTCACAATGAGATGCAAGCTTTGGATCGTAAGAAAAAGATAAAGGTTGAATGCTTCGTAGAGTATAGTCCTGAGAGGTTGAAGGAATTGTTTGGTAAGTTTGGAGTTGTTGAATATGTCGTTGTTAAAGAATCTAGTTCTAAGAAGAAGAAGAAATGGTCTGCTCTTCTGGACATGGCTTCCATATATGATGCTGCAGCAGTTTCTGTCTTGAAAGTTGTTCAAGGTGATTTTTCAGACCGGTTGCTTGTTAGTCGTCTTCTGACTAAAGCTTAGCCTGCAAAGAATAGCGGAAGCATGCATCACTTTAACTTCTAATACGTATTGTCATCTCATCGGGCATATGAATCCGATTTTGTGCACAATCTCTGGCGAGTGTTCACGTCATTTTCTTAATTTTAGTAGGTATGTAATGAGGGGTAAGATTCTAATGCTTGTTGCTGGCTTCTGGATTTCCTGTTTCCTCCTTGTGGTTGCATTGTGGTTTTAGCTTGGACAGCATGAAAGCTATTAGCTTATGATACACGAGGCTTTCTATTTCTTCCTGCTTAGTTTTCTAATCTTTCTTGTATGCAAATTTTCAGGTTGCTATGATCTTTCCACATAGCTAGTGCAAGACAGTGTTGAAGATACTTTTGTTTGGTGCATATATTATTTGAGTTGAAATTGGACCAATTTTAGGCACAATTATTTTCTATCCAGACCTAATGCAACGAATTGAGATGAGTTAAGACATAAAGCCAGTGAGAGCTAAACCTGTGTTTGATGATAAGGGATTAATTTTCAGTCATTACTATGCAAAGAAATAATTCTTGAAGAGACAAGGGAGGAAATTCCAAAGAGTTAAGCGAATTCTCATCCATCTCATAAGCAATCCCAATTCTTTATAAGAAGGTGTTGGATGTTTGGGTGATAAAGATAGATGTTTATGGATGATTTTGATAATGGAGTAGTGGGAACCTCTTTGGTTCTTCTCACTCTCTCTCTAATTGAGTTGTAGAGATAACTCTTCTACTTGGTCTACAATAGACCTTACAACTTGTGGATATGCTACACCCACTACATAACTAAATATAAAGTTGACACTCCTATTACACTAGTACACTAACATTACATTACTCAACAATCTCCTCCTTAATGTGATGTTCTTCTACTCCTAGTAGTTCACGGAAATGTTGAAATTTTCCTTTGGGAAGTGCCTTGGTGAATATGTCCGCCAATTGGTCTTCCGTCTTGCAATACTTGAGTTCTATCTCACCATCTTCAACCGCTTCTCGAATGAAATGGTACTTGAGTTTGATGTGCCTTGCTCTACAATGCTCAACCGAATTTTTGGACATAGCAATTGCCGATTTGTTGTCACAAAAGATTACGGTGCTTTCTTCTTGCTTCTCTTGAATGTCTTCCATGATTCTTCTTAGCCATACAACATGAGATGTAGCTATTGATGCCGAAATGTACTCCGCTTCCGCCGTGGATTGAGCAACGGTTTCTAGCTTCTTCGATGCCCATGTGAATATACCCGAACCAAGAGAAAAAGCATAACCCGATGTACTCTTCATGTCATCAATACACCCTCCCAAGTCGCTATCACAATACCCAACTAATTTGACATCCAAATTTCTTGAATACATGATTCCAAAATTCATTGTTCCTTGTATGTACCTTAACAACCTCTTTGCCGCGCCAAGATGTAGATGACTAGGTGAACTCATGAACCTAGAAAGCATACTTGAAGCAAACATGATGTCGGGTCTTGTATGTGTAAGATACAACAAGTTTCCAATAAGACCTCTATAGTAAGTCTCATAAACTTTTCTTCCTCCATCATCTTTCTTGAGTTTCTCATTCACTACAAGTGGTGTAGATGTGGGATTACAACCAAGCATACCAAATTTCTTCAACACCTTTTCGGCATACTTGCTTTGAGAAATGAACACTCCATCTTCACTTTGATGAACTTCTATACCAAGGAAGTACTTGAGCAAACCCATGTCACTCATCTCATATTGCATCATCATTTCTCTCTTGAATTGCTCTATCATATGAGCATCATTACCCGTAAAGATAAGATCATCAACATACAAGGCAACGATGAGAATAGACGTACCTTTAGTCTTCACATAAAGTGTAGGCTCACTCTTGCTTTTGTTGAAGTTTTGCCTTTTGAAGTATCCATCTATCTCACTATACCAAGCTCTTGGTGCTTGCTTGAGACCATACAAAGCTTTCTTCAACTTGTATACTTTGTCTTCTTCTCCTTCCACCACAAAACCTTGTGGTTGTTCTACATAGACCTCTTCATGGAGTTCTCCATTCAAAAATGCCGATTTGACATCAAGTTTATAAAGTAACCAACCTTTTTGGGAATTCATAGCAATCAAGGCTCTAATGGTGTCAAGACGAGCAACCGGTGCAAACGTTTCATTGTAGTCGATACCGGGTTGTTGTGAGTAGCCCTTTGCCACCAACCTTGCTTTGTATCTTTGAACCGTTCCATCCGCATTGTACTTCACCTTATAGATCCACTTCACACCAATAACTTCTTTGTCACTTGGACTTGCTACCTTCTCCCATGTATCGTTCTCGTCAATGACAAAAACTTCTTCTTCCATAGCTTTTATCCAAACCGGTTTTTTGATGCTTCTTCAAAATTTTCCGGTTCAACCACACAATAGTTACATCTTTCATAGACTTCATTCAACCTTCACAACTTCTTTGGTGCCGACGGTGGTGATGTTGATGCACTAGTACTTGGAGACATACTTGGAGATGCTCCTTGTCTTGTATTTGGAGGTGTTTGAGGTAGTAGTTCTTCCTCATCTTCTTTACCTTCTTCAACTTCATTTGTTGCTGAATTTTCTTGCTCTTCATCAACAATAATGGTTCTCTTCTCAATTTTACCTTCTTCCCAATTCCATGAAGCTCCTTCATCAAATAACACATCACGGCTTCTAATAATTGTGTTCTTCAAGCTATACAACCTATAACCTTTTGATTGGAGGCTATAGCCAATGAATATACACTTCTCACTTGATTCATCAAGCTTTGTCCTCTTCACCTTTGGAATTTGAGAATAACACACACTACCAAAAACTTTGAGATGTCTTACCGATGGCTTTCTCCCACTCCATGCTTCAAAAGGAGTTTTATCCCATACGGCTTTTGTTGGACACCTATTCATCAAGTAGACGGCGGTGTTGACGGCTTCAGCCCAAAACACTTTAGGCATACCCTTGTCATGAAGCATGGACTTCGCCATCTCCATCACGGTTTGGTTCTTTCTCTCGGAAACACCATTTTGTTGAGGAGTATAACCCACGGTTAATTGCCTTTCCAAGCCTTCATCTTCACAAAATTTATCAAACTCTTTGTTGTTGTATTCTTTGCCTCTATCACTTCTCAAAACTTTGATGTAGTGACCACTTTTCTTTTCAACAAGGCTCTTGAACTTCTTGAAGATGCTAAAAACTTCGGATTTTGCCTCATGAAGTACACCCAAGTCATACGACTTAAATCATCAATGAATAAGATAAAGTATCTATTACCTCCATGAGTTGGTGTCTTCATTGGTCCACACACATCGGTATGTACCAAACCAAGAAGTTCATTTGATCTCCATGCTACACCTTTTGGGAAAGGTTGGCGATGTTTCTTCCCAAGTGCACAACCTTCACATACTCCATCTTTGTGGTTGATATGTTGTGGAATTCCTTGCACCATGTTCTTGTTGGAAAGCACCTTGAGACTATTGAAATTCAAATGCCCAAGTCTCTTATGCCATAACCATGTTTCATCAATGGTTTCCATCCTCAATGCAACATTTTTCTCCTTTTCAAACACAATTGGGAAGCTTCTATTCTTCTCCATCTTGATACTCTTCATTACTTGTCTCTTGTTGTGGTGCTTCTTGTCATAAATGGTGCAATACCCATCTTCAAAGTGAACCGCATACCCAAGCTCCACAAGTTGCCCAACACTAAGCAAATTTTGTGTCAAATCCGGAACATATAACACATCTCTAATGTATTTTTCTCCGTTGATAGTTTGCACGCAAATTGTACCTCTTCCGTTAGCTTGAACCATGTTTCCATCCCCCATCTTCACTAGAGAGTTTATGGATGTATCCATGTCAACAAACAAGCTCTTCACACCGGACATATGAGTTGTACAACCACTATCTACAAACCATACTTCACTCTTAGAAGTCTCCATAGCACTTTGACAAGCATAAAATAAATTTTGTTTTTCTTCTTTCTCTTCGGCTCTACCGGCTTGTTCTTCACCTTTGTACCTACAATCCTTCTCCAAATGTCCATACTTCTTGCAATGATGACATTGGGGTTTTCCTTTGTTCCAACAATTCTTCTCCAAATGACCATTCTTCTTGCAAAAATTGCACCTTGGTACTTGAGACGAATTACTCTTTGTGTAGTTGTTGGAATTAGCTCCTCATTTCTTCCATTTTCCCTTTCCTTTGAAGTTTGATGTTGATTCACCCTTGTACTCATTTTTGTTTGTTGCTGAATTTTTTGAGTTCAAGTTCAATTTTGATTGGAAAGCACTCTCAATTGACTTTTCGGAGTGTCTTAACAACCTTTGCTCATACACCTTCAAGGAAGCCCATAATTCTTGTGACTTCAATGTAGAAAAATCCTTTGTTTCCTCCAAAACCGCCACACTGGGTTCAAATTTCTCCGGCAAACATATCAATATCTTCTCACAAATTCTTCTTTCTTCCATCTTCTCACCACACATCATCATATTATTAACAACTTCAAAAACTCTAGATGAAAATTCATTCAAACATTCATTCTCATTCATTTTTAGATTCTCAAAATCTCTTCTATATGAATGTAATTTCAATTCTCTTACCTTCTTATTACCTCCATACTCTTGTTGAAGGATATTCCAAGCTTCCTTAGCTATAGGAAAATGGATTACTCTTGGTAGAACAGTGTCTCCAACTCCTTGTTGAATGTACATGGATGCTTTTGCATTCTTCTTTCTACTCTCCTTAAGTAAATCCTTTTGGGATTGTTCTACTCCCTCCGTTACTTTTTAATAGGCCAGTTTTATTTTTTGAGAAAATTAAGGAAATTATGAGAACTAATCATTGAAAGTGGTCCTCTAAACACTTGTCAATAAAAGAAGTGAAGTGAGATGGTCCCCATGACACTTGTCAGCCAAAGAAGTAATTGAAATGGTCCACATAACACTTGTCATCAAAAGAAGTTAAAAGAAAAGTGGTCCCAAAAAATTAAAGTAACATTTGACTTTCCCAATTGGGAAACCAGCCTATTTTTTTGTAACATTTATTTATAGAAACTGGCCTATTAAAAAGTAACGGAGGGAGTAGATTTGATGTATCTTCAACTTCATCATACCCATTTTGTACAATCTCCCACACATCTTGTGACATGAATAAGGTCTTCATTTTGATGGCCCAATAATCATAATTTTCTCCATGAAAAAGTGGTATTGAAGGTTGTTGAATGTAGAAACTTGAGTTACTACTACTTGCCATTGATTTGGTTGATGATTGATTGAAGAAATTGGGTTTTTTCTTTTCTAGATCTAGATTTTGAAAAATTTAAATGTTGCTGATTTTTTTGATTTAATGGGTAGAAATTGTTTTTTTCACTCACCAAGATCAAATCTTTATAGATCTAAGCTCTAGATACCAATTGTTGGATGTTTGGGTGATAAAGATAGATGTTTATGGATGATTTTGATAATGGAGTAGTGGGAACCTCTTTGGTTCTTCTCACTCTCTCTCTAATTGAGTTGTAGAGATAACTCTTCTACTTGGTCTACAATAGACCTTACAACTTGTGGATATGCTACACCCACTACATAACTAAATATAAAGTTGACACTCCTATTACACTAGTACACTAACATTGCATTACTCAACAGAAGGACAAGATCAAACACATATATGCTTCAAAGCAGAAGGCAGCTAGACTGCTTTCAGCTGATATATGGTATACTAGCTGGTATTCCACTGAACTGGCGACTTAGTGAAACATTGAAATAATCTTAATGCAATGACAAACAGCTTCTGACTCCTTACCTTGTACTCCAAGTACTTCAAAACAGACATTTTGGACACTTTGGCTAATTGCGGGCTTTTGGCTTCTTAAATTTAATCGGCTTCATTATTGTAGTGCCTTCTTCTCCTAGTTGTTTCAATGAAACTAACGTGTTTGGGAGGGAACATTTGATGAAATTGTTCCTTAAAATCCACCAGGCGCCTTGTAGGTAAAAGCTTTTGGGTAATCGACATCCAGATAGCTGGAACTGTAAGCTAAGACACCACCACTCATTGGAAAATGCTAAAGGTATGTCATATACAGTAAAATGTTTACTCCAACCGATGACAGATGTTCATCCTTCGTTAACATGTCATTTTTCTTTATATATAGCCATATATCAGAGCACAACTGAATTGAACTGAGTGAACATTAAAAATCTCATCAGCTTCAAACTCTAAAAAACTGCCTATTAACTAAGTATGTGGTGAAAGATACCCACGAAAGTTTTCATTGGCCAAATCAAAGACTAGAATCATCCTTCCTTCGCTGTCACTCCAGTGGAGAGCTCCGTTGCTGCACCTGTTTTGTGCTTTGTTCCTTTCTCCCATTAGTTGCTGCTTGCACTTGCATTGTGTTTTCATCTTGTTCTACTTCTTTTTTGATCTTCTAATAAAAATTTAACCGTTTTACCTCAAAAAAGAAAAAAGAAAAAACTGCAAATTTAATGTCTGCTTTATGTCGTGCTGTTTAACAACATGTTTGTTTTCTATCTTGGGTGGCACAAATACTCTTTTGTGCCCAGCCCAATTTTTTGATCCTTGGTTATTTTTCTTCACCTACATCAAGGAAAACAAATCTTGAAATGGTACAATATGCAAGTGCTAAGCCTTGGATGCAAGTATTGGATCTTACTTACAATTTGAGGCTGAACGGATGCTTCTGTCTGTTGTTTATGTTAATGATTGTATTCGTTCCAGGATATATTATTACGCTAATTGTTCAACTTTTCCTATTTTAAGCAATGTAATCTTATTTGAATTGATTGATTAAAAATATCTTTGAAGGGGCAGTAATGTGAGTCTCCTATCGTGCTAGCAATCTCAATCACTAACTTGAACTAAGATGGCCTAATGAAGCCTCCTCAACCAGCTTTGATCGATTTTGTTTTGATGCAACCTGGCTTCATGGTTGGTAGTGTATCTCATCATAATTGAATCTTGATGCATGGACATAATTCAAACTCTCCTGAACCTAAAAATTAAGCTATCTAGTTGCTGCATTTGGTACAAGGAGTACTGGGGTACCAATTTCAGAGCAAATGCGGGGACAATAAACCAATTTCAGAGCAAATGTGTGCCTGTAACAAAATCGGTCTCAAATGCTATACATAGCATACAAGGACTAGTTAAGTGTATAAAACAATACTAGTCTTCAATTGAACTTGCAACTCAGTAAAACATTGAAATGGATTTGTATACTGAGCCATCAACTAGTTTTCTTAACGATGTTTCTGCAATTACCAACAACTTGTAACTTCAAACAGACATTTTGGACATAAAGTTTACTGTCATTAGAATACTAGTACAGAACCAAAGAAACTATAAAAGCATTTCCGAACCGCAAAAAATCACAAAAGAGCTACATTTTCTTATTAAAACCATTCCCTTCGACTCCACCCCAACTCTACATACTCAACAGAATAACAGACATTTTGGACATGTAATTCTAGAAAAACCTAGCAAACTATAAAAACCATTTCGGATCAATGCGTAGCGTTATTCATCTCCTAAGCAGCACATGTATACGCTCATTGCTTCTCCAGGACTCTCAATACTGACATTTTCATTTGCCACAACCTCCTCCTGCGCACCCACATAATCAACAAAAAACAATGAATATGATGATGTTGAAAAATGCAAGAAAAGCCAAACAAACTTTAGCTAAGAAGGACCATTCTACTCTGTCATACGCCTTGGACATATCCAGCTTAATAACCGCATAGCCCACCTTCCCTTTTTTGTTTTTGTTTTTGTTTTTTATAGAATGAATAAGTTCATGAGCTAGAATCACGTTATCACCTATTTGCCTTTTAGGAATGAAAGCACTTTGGTTTGGAGATATTAATCTATCTATCAAAGGCTTCATCCTATTGTCCAAAGTTTTAGAGACTACTTTATAAGCAAAGTTGCATAATCCAATGGGTCGAAAATGATCCACAAAATCGGCCATTGAAGTCTTAGGTATTAAAGCAATGTTAGTATGGTTAAACTGACTCAACAAGTGACCAGAATCGAAGAAATGTTTAACCATTTGAATGACATCTTTTCCAACAATATCCCAATAATTTTGATAAAACAAACCTGTGAATCCATCGGGACCAGGTGCTTTTTTTGCCCCTAACTGGAAAACAGCGATGTTAATTTCTTCATCAGAAATAGGAGCTAACGACACATTATTATCAAGGTCATCCATCTTATATTTTATTGTATCAACCACAATATCTTGCCCATCAGATCCAGAGGTGCTATAGAGTTGTTGAAAGTACAAGATGAATTCTTCTCCAATAGCATCTCTAGTCGTTAGCCAAGTTTCATCTCTTGCCTTAATCCAAGAGATGTTGTTCCTTTTCCTTCGAAACATTGTGGACTTGTAAAAATAAGGCATATTTTTATCTCCTTCGTTAAGCCACAGTTCTCTAGACTTATTTTTCCACAAAATTTCTTGTAGTGAATATAAATAAGTTCACCTAAAGTAGAAAAAGCTAATACACCCAAACCATGACCATGTGCAACACACTTGTCCAAATATTTTGTGTGTTTTATTAAAACTTTAAAAATCATACAAGGCAGGCGTTCCTGCACGCAAAGAAGCGGCTCTGGGTATTCTTTCGAATGACAACAAGGACTTACGCCCAGCAGATATCCTTGTTCTTAATTGGGAAAAAGGCCAAGATGTGTGTATGGATGTTACTGGTGTCTCACCCTTCACTGGCGATGGGGTTCGTTCCTTCATTCCAGGCCAGGCTATTTCGAGAGCAATTTCACGCAAACATACTAAATACTTGTCTGAATGTGTTTCTCATGGTTATGGGTTGGGTGTTTTAGCTTTTACTACTTTAGGGGAACTTAGTGAGGATTTTATTTGTTTTTTCAAACGTCTTAAGAATTGTTTAGTAAACAATGATGCGGGCAGTGGTTTAGGTAGTTTTATTTTTCATAGGTTGGGTGTTGTTATTCAGAAAGGGGTTGGTGCTCAGCTTGTTGCTCGGCTGCCAACCAAAAGCTCTGTAATTTGAAAACATTCAACAAAAAATAATAATATCTTAGATAAAAAAAAAAAAAAAAAAATTGGAAATAATTATTAAAAAAATCATATTTTATTAATCATTTTCCAACGCTAATTGACGCCTTTTTTAATAACTAAATAAAAAGTCATGAAGAAAGTTAAAAGTAAGGGTGTTATCAGCAGTTATGCCTCACTCTCTCACAAGTAAAGGAAACTATCATGGAAACGGACTACTACTTCTTAGGCCAGCCACAATGCTTAATTTTTTAAAAATTTGCGTAGAAGGCAGCTTCGATTCAGTGCTTGCAACTATTGAAATCCGAAATCCAACAAGTGTCTCAGATTCTCTATGTTTACGATTCTGTATCTTTATATGCAAGAACAGCCAAACAAACTTTACAGAATCATCTTGATTTATAGAACGTTTCATTGAAGCGTTCATAGTGTTAGATAGCGTTAAGAGTATTCCAAAACATTGTGATTTGAACTACTGCTGGTTCGGAACTTGAACGGCGTTTTCGCTTCTTAGTGTTAACCGACTTCATTGTTTTTGTGCCTTCTTTTCCTAGTTGTTTCAATGAAACTAACGTGTTTGTGTGAGGGAACACTTGATGAAATTCTTCCTCAAAGTCCATCAGCCTTTCATAGGTGAACATTTGATGAAATTGTTCCTCAAAATCTACCAGCTTTTCGTAGGAAACGGCTTTTGGGTAATAAATATCGAGATATCTAGAACTAGAAGCTAAGACACCGCCACTATTTGTGAATGCTAACGGTATGTCATATAACGTGATCACTTTACTCCAATCCCATGATAAGTGTTCATCCTTCTTTACATATAGCCATATATCAGAGCACGACTGATCAGTATTGAGTGAATAATAGTATCGGAAAATGGGTCATTTGTCCAGAAAAATTTAAAACACGGTTCAAATGGACGAGTAAAAAATTTTATGGGTGAAATGGACAAAAAAAAATAGCAAGGATGAAACTGGATTCATCCTGGCTTAAACTTAAAAAATAGCAAGGATGGCTGGATGCATCACATGTAAAATAAAAATAAGAAAAATATTTGAAAATGGACGAGGATGAAACTGGTTACATCCTGCCTATTTTTAAATTTTTGTCCATTTAAACAGTATCTAAATCTGACTGTCCTTTTCACCCAGGAAAATTTGATTTTGGTCTTTTTAACCAATTTTGTGTAATAGTATCTACGTGCAGCAAATAAAAATCCACCCAATACTCCAATTTCCAAAGAACTGCCTTCTGGTAAAGTAGGGGGCGCAAGATATTCACGAAAGCTTTCATCCGCCAAATCAAAGACCAGAATGATCCCTCCTTCGTTGTTTCTCCAGTGTAGAGCTCCATTCGCAAAGACACCATGTCCGGAAAATACCAAGTTAAATTGAAGATCGAACTTTCCAATATTTCTCCAACCATTGCCACCACCAAGAGTGTACACCACGACTTCTATATATTTGTCTTGTTTCTTATACATAAGGACGGCTTTGTACTCGTTGGTTGAAGCAAGGTAACCAAATCCAATCCACCTAAACGTATACTGTTCGGCATTAATCTTAGGCTCAGGAAGAATAACATACTCTTTTGTCATGGGGTTAAAGATACAAAAACTATCTTTCTGACCACTAAGACATATCAAACCATTAATCGATCCAACAAAAGTATGAAACGCGGAAGGAGGCGTTCGATTGATCTCTCTTGTTTGCCAACGTGTGTTGTTCCGTTATTCTCAATATATTCAAAATAGTGGAGTTGTGAATTCTCAGCAGCCAATGCAAGAAAACCCAACTTACCGGACTCAACATGATGATTGAGATGATTTACGTGCATCTTCGAGAACGATGGATGCTGAATAAGATCTCTCCATGGTTTGGATACTAACTTGCAATCTAGGACTGATTCAGCAGATAAACGAGTCAAAATATCCGATATAATCTCTGGTGGGAGATTGTTGAAATTATCCATCAAAACCTCTGGAAGTCGAAGAAAACACGAAACCGCAGAAGTCGAAGAAAAGCACTGACTTGCGCATATATATTGCGTGGTAATACTATGAGACCTGAATATATATATGGCGTGGAAGACCTATTTCTAAGAATATAAATTCGAATATAACTCTGATTTGGAGGGCGATATAGGTAGTAGGAAGTAGAAACCAAATCTAGGTAGGAATAGAGAACCAACCGTCCTTTATTTTTTTTTTCTGATTTTTCTTGTAGGCACCTTTTCAATTAAGTTGCCATGAGAGAGGTAATTTTTGAAAAGACAATGAAAGAAATTTTAACGAATTAAGCGAAATATTTTTTTTAAGAACTGTATTTTTTTTCTTTGAAAAATTACTTTGATGAGAAGATATGCAAGCCCAATTCTTTATAAGATGAGGAAATTCAGAGTGTTTGCAGCTAAATAGTCCAACAAGGGTATCATATGCTATATGCAGCAAATATATATTCTGAATCTGAGACTAAATCAATATAATAAAACAATAACTGATGTCCAGCTTACTACTCTTGCTGTAAAACAGACATTTCCCACAAGAAGCTTCTTGCTGTAAGGCAAATAGCATGCTACTACAAATAAAAGAAAAACCAAACCAACTATAAAACTAACCATTTCTAATCAATGTGTGGAGTTATTTGTTAAAATATGAGCATCCAACTCAAAACCAATTAATGATGAGTGGAGTGGAGTGGCCCTAAGGATTATAAATCGCAGGATATTAGATAACCCATACAATACAATACTAAACACGCCCCTCACGTGTGGCCTTGTTGGGTCCAACACGGGTGACGCGGAGTAAGAAGAAGAAATGGTCCTCTTCTGGACATGGCTTCTATATATGATGCTGCAGCAGCTGCTGCTGTGAAGGTTGTTCAAGGAGATTTTTCAGATCGGTTGCTTGTTAGTCCGACTAAAGCTTATTCTGCAAATAATAGCCGAAGTGGTTGATGATACTTGAATAAACTGGAGAGAGGCGATACATGGATCACTCTAACATCTCGTACGTATTGTCATCTCATCGTACTGACAAGAGTACTAGTGTACACCATGACCTCTACATTCCAGCAAAACTTATACAGGCCAAAATTAATCTTAAATTCCGGAAAAACAACATAGTCTTACAAACCATTTTCAAAATTAATATCAAGACGAAATTAAACACAGCTTTTGGTTGGTAGCCGAGCAACAAGCTGAGCTCCAACCCCTCTCTGAATAGTAATTCCTAATCTATGAAAAATGAAACTACCAAAACCACTACTAACATCATTATTAACTAGGCAATTCTTCAGACGCTTAAAGAAAAGCAAAGTGTCATCGCCAAGTTCCCCTAAAGTAGAGAAGGCCAAAACACCCAAACCAAAACCCAAAGCAGAACACTTGTCCAAATATTTAGCGCGCTTCCTTGAAACTGCACTAGAGATAGCTTTCCCCGGGACAAAGGATCGAACACCATCACCAGTGAAGGGAGAAACAACAGTGACATCCATACAAACATCTTGACCATTTTCCCAATTGAGAACAAGAATATCTGCAGGCCTCAAATCCTTATCATCATCTGACTGGATGCCAAGAGATACTTCTTACGCGCAGTACGTTAGCCTTGTAACAAATGTCAAATGCAACATCACGAACAAGGTCATGGCGGAACTTGCTCCCAATATCTTTAGCACAGTGAAGCGCATGGTCTCCAAAAATGTCCATAGATCGGTTGCAACTTGAGCATAAGCCATTTTCAACAAACAAAGGAATACCAAGTCTATAACAGAGCACTGACCAAAAGCGCCTAGGTCAATACACTCGATTAAGCCCACTAACAGCACCGCTAATAAATAATCCGAGCATGCTTGACACGGTTACTTGCCATAAAATGGAGTCTCTTACGGACATGTGAAATTGGTGCAGGATTCTCTTCTTGATTGCATCAAAATAAGTGACCTGCCAGGAGTGCATGGAAGGGGGGCGATATCATCGACACAATAAGAAGGGGACAATCCACATACCTGGATAAAGTTTTGAAGAGCCAGTGAAAGGTAGAACCTTTGTTTTTGAGAATAAATCACCAGAATAATCTTACATGACAAGCGATCGACTTTGAGAAGCAAGGTAGCGATAAGCACAGTGTCGACCATGGTGTAAATGCCAAGGCCACCCTCCTTGATAGGCAAGGTGGCTAATCTCTGCTGCAGGGGACCAAAGCCAGCGCCATCACCAGTGATGAGTAATCGTAAATAATTAAGTAAATGATCATCAAAAAGGTCCGTGGCTGGTTGCAAGGCAGCTGGGTTGGTAGTACGCATTGCAAAATATAAACGAGAAACACCAGTACAATTACGAAGTAAAAGCATCTCGCTTTGTGGGTCCTTGAGTTTTTTGATTGCTGCCATTAGTTGAACAGTTTTATTCACCCTGGTCAGCATCATGTCACTAATAAAGTTCAAGTCTAAACTCACCGGACCACCCAAAAGTTTAACCCCATTCGAGGGTCTACCAATATCAGGAGGAAAAACACCATCAGCCGTACTCCTGGTATCAATAGAAGGCCAGAAAACTTCTGTCTTCTTCACATTAAGATGCAGCCCCCTACTTGGCCCTTCAGTCTCTATTATGTTCAAAGCCTTAGCCACTTCCAAAGTGTCACCAATAATGGTGCCATCATCAAGGTACCAAGCGTGTAAATCAAGTGTGCATCGAGAAGCAATGGACTTCACTAGGGGGTGAAGTGTCAAAGCAAACAATAAGGGACCAAGGGGGTCCCCTTGTTGAACTCCAAGTGCAGACGATAGTATATACTGATCATAATATAACTTAGCCGGACGCAAGTAACAAAATTCAACCCAGCGAGAAATACCTGGGCAATGTAGTCGAACCTCTTTGATAAGCTGAGTTCTACTAACCATGTTAAAGGCATTAGAAAAGTCAATAAGCAGCATTGACATTTTATCAGATTGCCCTTTCATCTCCAATAAAGCGATTCTTGACATGAAGAATCCCTTCCCCACCAAAGAGCACACCAACACCAAATTGATAGTCGCCTAAGTAAGAAGTCATGTCTTTTCCGACCGAGAAGGCAAAGCAACTTTAGAAACCAGACCTTCGCCAAACTGTACCCACCGCAATAGGTGAATGCCACCCCTGAGTTTAAGCAAAGGAGTTAAGGGCGTGGCGGCTATGAACTCGCCTAAGATTCAGGGGCATCCGCAGCCAACCAAAGGTTAACAACCCCCTGTAATTGAAGCAAGCAAATTATCCGCAACCGCAGCAGCAGACTAAACCTTAGATGGAGGTGTCAGACTAAACCTTACAAATAAAAAAAAAAAAAAAAAAACTCTCTTTCCAATAGCAATAAAAGTATGAAACTTAGATGGAGGTGTCAGACTAAACCTTCTAAAAACTCTCTTTCCATGACCGAGCGAGCGAAGGAGGTCCTTTATATGACCACTTTTTTGTAAAATGTAAGTGATCAATTACCACAAAAAGATTGGAAATGGTTAGGGCCGAAAAACCAAAAATGTCCCTCCCCTTTTAGTCCAATTACTATAACTCCTTGTGTATCTTATTTTTTCAGGGTATAATTGGAAAACAAACTTTAATATAACATATCTAAAAATCCGTGCCTTGGAATTTTACAAATTTTATCTCGTTAGAAAAGTTATAAAAAACTCTACGCAACAAGTACAAACAACAATATCAAATTTCGAGTTTTTGCGAAAAAATCGGAGGTATATATAATTTTAGGCACAAATTTAGAAAATTAAATGTATATCCATTATGCAAACCATCACAAAAGATACATAATACTTTATGTAGCAAAAAATTGGTTTATGCATCAACTAATTTTCCATTGCAACTAATAAAACGATGTACTCCATTCGTTTCAAGAAAAATGATACTACCATTTTAGGCACAATTCTCTAAAATTGAATGCATAACCATTATGCAAACCACCACAAAGGATGCATAACACATCATGCAACCATATTTTGGTTTATGGATCGACTAATTTTCCGTTTTTGAAAAAATAATACTTTCACATCCCGTTTCAGGAAAAATGATACTATCACATCCTGTTTTGGGAAAAGTGATACTTTCGCTCCGTTTCGGGAAAAGTGATACTTTCGTTGTTTAGGAAAAGTGATACTTTTTTCCGTTTCGGAAAAAATGATACTTTCGCTTCATTTCAGAAAAAGTATGATACTTTTGCGTGAAAACTCAAAAAACCCACGCTGGTAGCCTAACTCGCAAACCATGCAACGTACCACCAAGGCATTCCGCACATGCCATTGGCACATGCCACACACGCCACTAGCAGCTCTGGCATTGCCACTTACACTCAACGTACAACCTACCACCAAGGCATTCCGCACATGCCATTGGCACATGCCACACACGCCACTAGCACCTCTGGCATTGCCACTTGCGCTCGAGGTACAACCCGCAACAAGGGCATTCCGCACATGCCATACAATTGATTCCTTGGGATTACAAGACGTGGGATATGACAGGCGCTCCATTCACCTGGTCTAACAACAGAAAGGGAGAGGAAAATATGTGCGGGAGAATTGACAGAGCGCTAATCTCCTTCAGGTGGTCTCAAATTTTCCCAGATATCATCTACCGAGATTAGGATATGATCATACACCTATTTTACTTGATAAAATATGGAAAAAAAATACTTCAAAAACCATTTAGATGCATGAGATTTTGGTTAACCCACCCAACTATTTCCTCTATCGGAGAAGCCTCTTGGAAACTACACTCTGACAATTCCTCAGGAAATTATTTTTCTGAAAACCTTCAATTACTTTCCTTGGATCTGACTCATTGGAACTCAAACATTTTTAGGAATATTCATACAAATATTAAGACCCTAAATAACAAAATAGACAGTATCCATAGGTTCAGAAACATATCCTATGATATAAAGCAGTTAAAAAATATTTAAGCAGAGCTAGGAAAATGGTACAAAATCAAAAATGATTAATATCATCAAATCTCGTGAGATAAATTCTTCAAGGAATATGATCAGAATATAGAGTACTTACATGCCTCTGCTTTCAATAGAAAGAGAATTAATGCAATAAATTATCTCTAGTCTTTTATCTCAGATAAAGACCAAATCAACTCTCTTTTGGTAAATCATTTTCAAAAAATAGGGTCTTCCCAAATAAACATCTTTGATTTTGACTTATCTAACATAATAAATCCCTGCATTTCCGACTAGGAAAATCTCTCCCTGATTGAAGTTCCCACCAAAGAAGAAATTCGGTTCACCATATATAATATGAACTAGTGGGGAGCCCCGGGTCCAGATGGTTTTCAACCATGATTTTTCAAGACTAATTGGGATATTCCGGGGCAAGATATTATTTACTCAGTACAATATTTTTTTAAATCTCGTATCCTTAATAAAGATTTCAATCATTCCTTCATTACCCATATTTCAAAAGTTTCTCCTCCTCAAACCCCGAGATATTTCATACCTATAAGCTTAAGCAATACCATTTATACAGTAATCTCAAAAATATTAGCAAACAGGTTAAAGCCCGTTCTCAATAAACTAATATTATTCCATTTTATAAGGTTGTAAATCCAAACTTCTATCCCAAGCGGGTAGGACAGTCTTGATTAAATCGATTATACAAGCCTACCCAACTTATCAAATGAAATTTCTCCCCCTGCCAAAAGAAACACTAGATCAACTTGACCTAATCCAAAGAAATTTATGGTGGAAAAATGACGAGCCAAAAAGTAAAAAAGGGTTCATAAGAGCTTGGACGAGCATCCGCATGCTTATCTCAACGCGGTTTAGGAATTAAAAACCCACATCTATTCAAAATATATCTCCTCACAGAACTTGCCAATAGATTGATCACTGAACAAGATCAATTATAGGGCCAACTTCTTAAAGCCAAGTATTTCCCAAACTCACACCCACTAGAAGCCTAATCCGGATATAATCCACAAACTTCCCAACTTACAAGATCAGGCACCAACAATGGGATCAAGAAATACTAAACAAATATTTTTTCCCAAAGGATATGAAATAAAATCAAGTTATAAATCCAAGGAGACAAGAGCAAGACATCATTAGATGGAAGCATCATCACTCAGGGAAATTCTCGGCTAAGAATATATATAATTTTCTAGCTAAGCAAGATCAAGATAATAATTCCCCTTTAGAATTTTCCTGGAAAAGATTTGGAAAATTCAAGCAATCCCAAGAATAAGGATTTTTATTTGGAAAAATCAAGCGCAGGAAACGACACGCTAATAATGCCCCTTTAGAATGCCCCTTTAGAATTTCCCTGGAAAAGACACGCTATGAAGAGATAATAATGCCCCTTTAGAATTTCCCTGGAAAAGACACGCTATGAAGAGATGTGTAATAATCAAGCGCAGGAAACAGAATGCCATCTCTTCATAGCGTGTCTTTTCGCAAAAGCAATTTGGTTTGGTCTTTCCCTTGAAAATTTAATCTCAAATTGCAATACAGACACGATTATTTCTTGGGTTAGATGGTGGATTACGGAACCCAGTTTGATCTTTTTAAAGGAAAAAATATCCACCATTCTTTGGTTCATCTGGAAATATAGATGCTCGGTTGTCTTTTAGAAAATAAATCCAGACCCGATTAATTTAATATGCCAAATGAGTAGATTTTTACAATCTACTCCTTCAAATATCCTTCTAGAGGATATAAAATCACAAAAGAAAATTAGGTATCCTTCGAATATCCAATTAATTACACCTGGTCCAACCTAAATTCAGATTGGATAATCTTTATAGATGCTTCCTTTTAGAAACAAGATTTGTCGATGCATTGGTTGTGCCTTTATCCTATACTCGCAGATCATGAGATTTTCATGCATTTATCAGCAGGTTCGGAGTGGGCTACGTCAGCGTTTCACGCTGAAGCAAAATCCTTACTAGAGTCATTTACTTGGCTAAAAGAATATATTTTTCCTAGTGTTTCAATAGTCACAGATTGCAAAGCTATGACAGACAACATAAACAAGGTAAGCTCAGACTTTTCTTGGACAACAGAAAACACATTGAAGGAAGCAAGGATAATTTTGAGTGAGCTACCTCAGGCTAAAGTGAAATATATTGCTAGGATGCAGAATTCAGCAGCGGACTACATTGCCAAGGAAGCAAGAATTAAAAATCTTCAACATATGTCGATCAAACTGCATCAAAAAGTTCAAAAAGCTGGCATTGATACTAATGTTTTTGATAAAAATGAATTTGTAAACCTCTTGTACTACATTTGCTAGTTAATAAATTATCAAATTCCAACAGAAAAAAAAAAAGAAAAAAAAGATTAAAATCGCTGCATAACAGGATTCAGACATGTGCGTCTTTTAAATCCATTATACGTAGACCATTGATATTTTTCGTGAGATAAATCAGATAGAATAATTTGTTACAGAGATAACATGAGGCAAAAAAGAAAACTGTAACAGATAATGTAAACTGAAATAAAAACAATTAACGTTACAGACAGGTAAAGCTAAATACATCCAGAATAATACCAGAAGTAGATTCTATTATTACCACAAAACTGGGATCACACAGCTAGATCACGGGGCATATTATAAGGGATGGAATTTTGGCCAACAACAAAGGCTGGAATGTGCACCCCGATTACTTACAGCAACTTAGGTACATGGCAATGCGTCATTTAAAAATATATGGAATCGGTGCATACATATTGCAGCCGAGATATTTGGTGCACACACGGTAAAAGCTGGATTTCCAGACAAACATGGTATAGCGCACCGCAAAACTTCATAGTTGTTTGAGCTCCTTTAGGGAAAACAAGTTTATGGTAAACACTAGTACAAATATGGGCTTTGGTGACAGTTCACAATAGGAAACCATGACAGTTCAAGAATGAACTGTCACAAAAGAATAGGCTATTAGATATATGTAACAGTTTTCAACTAAAACTCACACCAATAGTGGGCAGCAATAGTGAGAGTTTTTAAACTGTTGCTGAACAATTATACCATGACAGTTCTTGTAGAAAAGTGCTACCGTACATTGATGTATTATAACAGTTCTGAAACTGTTGCCTTTCTCAAGCTATTGTAACTGTTCTCAGTAAAATCTGTTATCAAAGTGAAACTTTATAGGTAACAGTTCTATAAAATCACCGTCACTTCCATTTCTAGTGACAGTTCTAATAAGAACTGCTACTATTCGTATAATCTAACCCAAGGAATTCTCAAATGCACGATGCTGTCAGTTAGTTTCCTTACCTACTGGTCGTGGTTTGTTTTGTTAGTGGGTCTCTCTCGACCTGCCCTTCGCCTCCTTTATGTCGAAAACCGCAAAAGAAGAAGCTTAAACACAGTTCCCCAATACTACCCATCTCTCTGTGGTTCCAGAAACCTTATCTCTTTCAAAAACTCTGATCTATGTACAGGCATATCTCATCTCTCTCTTCTCATGGTTTTTGTCTCTTAACAAAACCTCGGATCTCCTTTTTTTACTTCACTCTAGGGTTTCATTTTGCTTCAACCCTTATCCTAACTATCCATCTCGTTTGATCTGAATTTTTCCATTTTTTTGTGTACTTTAAACGACCTTTAAAGGTCTGACTCTTTGATCTCCATTAGAAGCTACATAAATCTCTGTAAAGTTCCTGAGTTAGCTGATTGAGTTTTTGATGGTGGTCCCGAAGACTCCAAAAATGTGATTTCTTACAAGGTATAAGTTTTCAATTCCTTTTAGTGAAATCCCTAGTTTACTATCTGGGTTTATCTTATTTTTTCTATGTAGGTTTGTTATCATGTTCCTCTTTCTTATGAAGCCGTAAATTTGAATAACAAGATTATTGTTGAGTTTTTTATTTTATGTTATAGAATTCAAGCTTGTCTATCTTCCGGGTGTGTGACCCTCGGGGTGGTTTGTAAGTTTTTCTTTACTGTTCAAATTTTTAGAGTGTTAGCGGTGAGATTTTGGATTACTGAAATTGGTACTAAGTTTGTGTTGGCAAACAAATTAGTGGTTTTCATGTTGTGCGGATTCAAGGATCAATGCTTTACCGATTCCAACCTTTTACTTTTTGCAACTTCTTGCAAAGTTGTCAATTATGCTTACATTAGAGTCCGAATGAATGTTTCTGTAATATCTTCATACTTTAAAATTCGGATTGATGTTTAGATTTATATACTTTGTAAAGTTTGTATTACTTATTCCCACTTGCAGGAGGTTGGAAGGTTCCAGGACTTAGAGAAGGTCCATGGATATGATGGAATATGGAAGGTTTGTCCTGTAAAAATTTGAATTAGAATTCTCATAAACAAAAATGGCAGCCCATTTGTTATGCAAAAATTGCCTGTAGTTCCTTGCATAACATCTCAGTTTCTTTTTGTATGTTTTGGTTTAGCTGATTTTTTATTGGTCTTCCTTTATTACTTCTAAGAAAACATTTGCGGTGATAACCCAAAAGTGGACAATAGTTGAAACAGAACTTGTTTGTGAAGTTGCAGTATGAAAAGCAATTGATGGATGTGCGATTTTTGGTATACAACTAGGTACCTCTTTCCTTTTTTATATGGATAGCTCTTTTGTATTTTTGCATGAAGCTCATTGTGAAATTGGTTAAATTCTTCTTGGTTTTCATAAAAATTGTCTGTGGTCGTTCTTATATATAGAATCTGAATGGCCGGATTATCATATACCTCCTCTTGAATAATAAGTGGTATTAGGAGCTTATTGGAGTATCCCAGTAATGTATCAAATATGATGTTAATTTTCATCGATGTCAATATTTTGTGTGATCAGATTCAAGTTGCAGCATGAATTCAACTTTGGGTTAGTGTTGCCCAAGTTTATGGAGCTTTATAATTAGGAAAACTGAAATTAAATTTCCCTGACCAAATGGACATCTGTTCTAGCTAGTGCGGTATTTTTTTGGAGATGTAATGGCTATTTTATGGTGAAGAGAGTTTGAGATTTTGAGTAGGAATAGTTAACCACTTAGAACTCATTCGTGGTGTTCAAATCTCTTGTGCCTCTTGTAATGAAGTAATTTGGAAAATATTTCTCATCTCATGGTACATGTTTTGATTACAGTACAAATTTGTTGTTTTTCATACTCCCTTGGAGCTACTAAGTTAATGTTTTTTTCTGTCCATATTTTAATTATATTATACTTGTTGCAGATGTGTCTACCACTTGCAATAATACATCAGGTCATGTCGTTAACTTCTTTTCACGCAAAGCATCCGGTGATCTAATCATTGGCAATTGCCATTAGCCATGCAACAGGTGGGGTCCAAATATATGTCCAACCGCCCCACTCTGTTATTGCTGGGTAACAAGTCACAGTAGCTAAAGTGTGGTGAAGAGCAATAAGAAGCACGGGGTTCATGTTACTGCGATAGATACTAATTCTAAAAATTTGGGGAACTATGAGATATCATTGGGAGAAGATTGTTGATGTTCTATTGGCTCTTTTACTTGCAGTTCTATTTGTTTTACTTCTTATTGATGAATGATTACTGATTGTTCGTGGAATACATCAGAGAGTAAAAAGGGTGCTATGGAGTTACTGATAAAAGCGTTAAGATTCTAAGAAATTTGTGTTCGGTATATACAGACGACTCCTGCACTAAATCAAGTATATCTGTTAGTTGCTTATTTCTCGTGTTCTTTATCTAAATATCTTGTCTGTTTTGAATAAATGACATATATATTTTTAGATTGAGATTGTCGAATGATACGCAGGAGAGGACTTTCCATCCAGGTACTTCCCCATTTCTCTTTGAAGCTATCCTCGTCGGTTTTTCCTAAAGCATGAAGTGTTATTATTTAATTACTGGCGCAAATTCCACAGAGAATTGGAAGATTGAGTTTGCTATTCAACGACTACCAGACTGATTCTCCTCTAAATCCAGGGTACAAAATTTCAGCTTGGATTGGTTGTTAAGAACAACAAAGCAAGATAGAAGGTTGGCCTTTGAGCAACTAGCTTAACGTGTTCAGGTTTGTGTGTTTGTATCTGCACAGATTAATGACCATTAATTCATTTTTCTTATAAGTGGTAAAATGACGCTGCTTCCATCATATGTCATTAGTGAAGATGTCTTATTTATTCCAAGTATGACTCCTTGATATGTTTGAACTGTTAACTTAGTTTCATTGTAGAAATATTAAGCAACTAATCGGAATGAATGATACTGACATTTGTTTTTTGTGACAATATAGTGGTGGTTGCTCTGGATGTAATACTGGCCTGTAAAACTTTGCTACTGATTCAGCTGATCACCAATTTCATTATCTCCAACGTCAATATTCAGTTGACGATAAATTGAATTGGACATTATTTTCTTGAGCTAACAATGACGGCGAAAAATGTGGTAATGTTGAACCACTTGACAACAGAAATCTCCAGCCTAAGAAATATTAAAGATGCTTAGAAAACACCCATTTTGCAAGAAAGAAATCACAAGGTATAATCTTTTTTTTGACTACGAGGGTTGAGTTCTATGCAAGAGTGTGTTATTTCCGGGGGCTGTCTTATTCAAGAAGCGTTGCTTTGGGTTGACTTTGCGGTGTGGGCGTCTCGGTGTGAAGGATCCATTTGTCTTCTAGGGTAGTGATGGTAATTACTTGTATATTTGTAGCATTTTGTACAACTTGGTACAAGCGAGCCTGTAAAAACATATTTATTTAAATCAATATATATTCCTCTATTTTATATTCTTGGATTTCGTATTATATGCGATTAAGTATTCTGGTAAAGGTATTACCTGAAGAATTTTCATAGATAGGTGTTTAAGATGACAGTTCTGTTTAGATGAACTTAATTGGAAGTTACCTACTATGACAGTTTTATGAAAATAATGTCACCTTTGCACCGTTCATGTGACAGTTCGTTGAAAAAAACCGTACTAAAAAGTGTTTACCATGACAGTTTCTATGAGAAACTGTTACCTTAGTACGAAAATGGAGTTTCTGATAACAGTTCTGTTTAGAAAATGTTATTGTAACTTGTCAACAATGACAGGTTTTTGAGGAAGTTGTCACCTTATAGTCATTATTTTGTAACGGTTTCTTATAGACCTTTCGTAACAGGGGCTTTGGTGACAGTGCAAATTTTTTTCAAAACTGTCACATAAGTATTTTGATGACAGTTTTAAACTGTCACCTAAGCCCATATTTGTACTAGTGAAAGTTAAAAGTAAGGGTGTTATGCCTCACTCTCTCACAAGTTAAGAATCATGGAATGGTCTCTCCTCTCTCCTCTCTCCTCTCTGAAAACACTCTCTCTACAGGGAAAAGAAAAAACAACAACCGCCGTTCATCTCTTGCTCGGATCCGGTCCTATTGGACTTGATCCGAGCGGGACTTCAGTTAATTCTGGTTTTCTTTCACTGTAGTATTGGTTTCTTTTAGTCCTAAGGTATCTCGAGGTTGTTGATGAAGGTCAGGTGGCCATGATTGCTTAAGATTTGTCCCACCCTTTGATTCTCTTCAATTCCCTGGATTGAACAAGTTTTTCCCCAATTCCCCTTAACAATCTCACCTCATCTTAGTTTGAGGTACTGTTGTCCCTCATCTAAAATCGGTGAAATCCCTAATCAATTTCTATCGATCAAAACAGATGCTATATCTTAACCCATACAGAGTCTCTATCAATCGAATCCCTTGCACCCATTAGCCCAAATCTTCAGTTCTTAACCAACAATATAAGTCCCTTGCCCCCATTAATTTCTCAAGTCATCAGTTCTTAACCAACAGTGGTGTTGGTTACTGATAAATCCCTTGCATCCTTCCCTCAAATCATCAGTTGGTTACTGGTAAATCCCATGTACCCATCTCTCACACGATCAGTTCTTAACCAACAATGGTGTTGGTTACTGATTAATCCCTTACACCCCATTCACACAATCAGTTCTTCACCAACAATGGTGTTGGTTACTGATAGTAATCTGCATCTTCAGATCTTAATCAACAAAGATCTGGTTTTTGATAGTAATTAGGATCACAAGATCAATGAATCTTAGGGTCGCAGAATCAAATTGAGGTATTGCAATCGTTTGTGGTGGTAAGGAAGATCGGTGGCGGCTGCTTTGTGGTGGTCCGAAAGATCGGCGGCGGCTAGCTTGGTAACGATTAGGGTTTTTATCTGTTCTCAAGGGCTTTGTATTGTTTAGTCCTAAGGTAGTTTCAGTTTGTACTTTGTATTGGGCTTTGTATTGTTTTATCTGTTCTCATGGGCTCGGGCATTTCCAAATGTCTGTTAAAGCTCCTTGCTCTCTCAATCAGTCCATTGAGAGTAGTATCTGTTTTTTATTTTCTGGAGTTGTAATCTATTCTTATTTCTCTAATATAATTCTCCTTTCACGAATCATGGAATGGGTTAAGATCTAGAAATTCTTTATCATGGAATGGACTACCTCTTAGACAACTATGTTTTCTAAAAATTGTCGTAGAAGGCCGCTTCGATTCGGTGCTTGTCATCCAACATGGGTCTCCAACTT
>JAJJWW010000359.1:0-97542 GCA_023531295.1 Papaver armeniacum
GAACTTCTTGTTCGGTGGAAATAGGTAAGACCTATTCATACAAGTCGAAGTGAAACGTACTGCGAGTCTCATTAAGGAATGGAAAAATGGGTGAGTAAATGGGAGGAGGTGGTAACGTTAACGCATGGAATTGATGTTCCATAAAACCGTTAACGCATGGAATTGATGTTCCATAAAACTGTTAATGCATGGAATTGATATTCCATAAAAATAACGTTTCACCATTAACTCCTGTATTTACTAACCGCCTCAACCTTATGACACTTCTTTATGACGGGCGTAGTATACGCCTGATAGGTGTCTAAAACACCTAATTTACTATCTAGTAGTTACGCTTTCTTTGCTATTTTTCTTGTAAATTTTGTACTTTACGCGTGCTTTTGAGTTTATTAGGTGTAATGGAGTCATTTGGAGTAAAAGAAGAAGATTTGAGCAAGAAGGCGAAAAGCGTCATTTCGTACGCATGTGCTATCGGGAGCACAATGGAGGATGAGGGGCTTTCATGCTGTGGTGGCTCTTTTATTCACTCTGTGGGGTGCCTTGAGTAATTCCTATTACTACACAAGACCTAAGTTTCGGAGAAAATCATTTCTCATCATTGTTTTATCCTTCATCACTGCGGCTCCATTAACCTTCATGGAGGAAATTCGGATGAAATTGAAACACCGAGTTAGGTTGTTCTTGAGCTAACAAGGAATGATGAATTTCAGATTGAGAAGCAACATGGGCTCTGGTGCTTTAGACCAGATCAAGAAATAAGAGAGGAAATACAGAGAATGGCTCAAATTTGCTTCTGGTGAATTGAGATGATTTGGGTGAATTGTGAAATTGAGTTAGGGTTTACGTAATTGAGGTTGAAATCTGTGTTGTTAAGATGGGTTCCGATCTGAAATCGAGAAGCAGAAGTTGATGTTGGAATTAGGGTTTGCAACAGGAAGAAGATGATGAAGCTCAGATGAAATGGGATTTGCTGAGGAGAATTACAGCTGTTACTGTTGCTGTTGTTGTTTATGGAACCAGGGTTTTGCCTCTGGTGGCTTGAACTGACTCAGGGAGGTTGTTCCCGTGAGCTAATGGGTATGTGGTTGATTGTTGGCTTGAATGAAGCAATGAAGCTGTGTACATAAGCAATGGTTGGATGAAGTTACCTGGATTGGAATTGAGGAAGAGCTGCAATAGGTGGTACGAGAAGAGATGGTGTTTTTAGTAATTGGCGGTTGTGATGTTGGTTGGGTTATGAGTAGACGGGGATGGAAGTGCAGGTTGGAGCTTGTATTTGTTGGTGTTGTGGGTTTCATGTGAAGGAGTTACGAGAGAAGTGCAATTGAGAAGAGCAGGGGGAGATGGAGATGGACTGTGGCCCAAGTTGAGTATGAATGGTGCTTGGTGAAGGTGGTTTTTGCGGTGTTGATTACAATGGCTCTTACTTTTGGTGGTTTGAAGCTACGGCATCGGAGATATAGGGTAGCGAGAAAGCGAGTTCTGTTGTTGTAGAATGGGATTGATCTTTGGCGAGACGATGGATTGAATGGTTGTTGAAGGCTCGGGTGGTACGAGAAAGAAAGAGAATTTGCACTTGCTCGGACTCGTTGCGGGGCTGTGGGGAGAGGTTGATGTTTCGAGTTGTGGTGAACAGGCTCCTTGATGGATAACCAAGGTTCAATGATTTGTACAATGGGAGCGATCGAAGCTGGAATGGAAGGCGAAATTTGCAAATGGAGTCTGCTGCTGCAGTGCGAGTCTTTGTGATTGCACAATGGAGCCGGAGTTGGAGCCGCAAGTTGCAATGCAGTGCAAGAGTTGAAGTTGATGTGGTTCAAGAATGAATAGATGTATGCTAGGAAAATACGGGGAAGGTGGTCTTGTTGGGAGTTTGTTGCGGCTCGGTTGAAGAAGAGCGAAAGCTGCAGGAGATATTGAGTGGAGTGAAGGAAAGTGAGGAAGAAGCACGGGATTGTGTTGTTCTTGATTTGTGGAAATGACAGAGAAGTGGAGGTACTGAACTTATGGAAGCAATGTTGTGGTTTGATACAAGGCGGTCCAATAGAAGATGGGTTTGCTATGTGATATGAGTGACGGGGAGATGGCTCGGGTAGTGGACCAATTCGGAAGCGCCGGTGATATTGCAAGTAGAGGAATGAGGCTTGTGCACTTGTAGGCAATGAACAGGTTGCAGCTAGTATTGTTGGTGGAAACTTTGGAGATGTACTTGGACACCATGGCCGGTGGTGCAATTGCAGGGCGGTTTGGCTGGAACAGTGGCTTAAAAGCGGTGAGCACTACGAGAGAGAATCCAGTGTCTTTTGCGGCGTGTGTTTAGTTCAAATAGTGGTTGTGGTGTTTTGTAGGCATTTGGAGTTTGGGTTGCTTTTGAGCTCAAGATGGAACTGGTGGTTTGTGCAAATGGAAGCTGAAATGGAAGGAAGTGTAGTGTGGTGCAGTGATGGCTATAATGGTTAGAACTGGGACTGAATTGAGAATATATATGGGTTGTGTTGGTTGATAAAGCTACACAGATGGTGCAGTTGTGCAATGAGAAGGAAATGAACAGCCATCATGGCTAGATATGAGCTGGTGAAGCTCAATGATAGTGCAACAGAACTGGCATGTGCAACATGGCTAGGCCTAGGCTAGTTAGAACACGACTCACATGACTAACTTTCGGTGAGTTGGTCGACTCGGAGTGTGACTCCTGAGTTGAATCATCTGACTCGGTGTTTGACCCGGTTTGACTCACTTGACCGAGTTGACCCGTTTGACCGGTGACCGGGTGGACTTTGTCGGTCACCTGAGACAGTTTCCGGTGACTATTCCGGCCGATTTCCGGCCATATTCCCAGTTTTCCGGCGACCGTTTTTGGGCAGAGTTTTCACATGGGTTTTTCTCACACATGGGCTTGGTGGACTTCTATCTTTTGGACCCTTGGGGCTTGACCTAATTTTGGAACAAGAAGAGCTATAAAGGAGAAAGTTTCTACAACTTTGAATCTATCTAGAATATCTATTATCTTTTATTATCTTTTTTTTGTATTCTTTTTGCCTCTACTTTGTTCTAGGGTTTAGAAACATGAAACTTCTCTTTCTTCTTGTTATGAACTCCATGAATATGAGCTAGAGTTTTATTATTGGTTATGGAATAAGTTGGATTTCCAAATATGGGTTTTAATTCAATAAATTAGTTTTCTCTCATATTATCGTTTATGATTCACTATTAATATTGTTACATGATTTGAATGCTTGTTAGTCGAGTCGCGAATCGATTGAGTTTGTTTTCATCTCTCTTGCTAGATTAGGATTTATTATACGCAAAAGTGATAATTTCGGATTGCAAGTAGCATAAATATGATTATAGTTTGTAGTGATATATTCTTATGATCATATGTGAGTCATAACCTTTGTTAAATCGGATTAGTGCGCTTTCCACGTTCGATTGCTTTGATTGGCCTGATTTCATAGAACTTAATGCATCTAGGGAATTAAACTTGATTAGTGCTTTTACACGTTAGGTTGTTCCTTTAGATAGAATTCATATTCGCATCTTTTAATGTGTTTGTTGATGACATGAGGAGATTTGCGGGATATTCTTGCGATCAAGGTATTCTAGGGCCTTTGATAAAAGTTGAGATTAAAATATCAATTCTAGTTATTGTGTGAAAACATGTTTGTGAATGAAGATGAAATCCATGACCAATACTTTCTCATCCTTGATTTGATTTGTTTGCTTATTTCTTTATTTGCTTTTATTTTAATTTAGTATATAAAAATCACAAAACTACCAGTGTTATTTATAGGGAACCGAAACAATTTGACAACCTAGACCTCTCTGTGGGATCGATCCTTTCTTGCCCTTGCTTCATTATATATTTTGAGTAGTAAGAAAGTGTAATTTATATTTGTGTCTACTGACAATAGGTCAGAATTTTGGCGCCGTTGCCAGGGAGGCAGCGGTTGTCACTTGTTTTTGGTTTCTTATTTTTATTTTGTTTTTAGTTTTTGTTTTACTTTTTCTTATTTTTTGGGTTTTAACCTTGGTTTGAGAATTTTATTTCAGGTGCTTGTTTCTCATGGAAGGAGCATATTGGAACAATGGATACGGTTTTCAACAACCTCAACAATATGATAACTATCAATTCCATGGGTATAATCAAAACAAATTCATTGGTTATGACCAATATTCCATGGAACCTTATGGTTTTCCTCAACAACCTTATGGCGGGTATGTGTGTGAACAACCACAAGGATGGGAGGATTCTTATGCTCGTGAACAAAAAGTCTCTAATTTTATAGATAAAGTTTCCAACTTTTTACAAGAGGAATTTCAAAAAGCTAAAGAGACTACAAACGAGCAACTCCAAGAACTTCGTGAAGGTTTTGCTAGCTTGCGAAGAGGCATTGATCAATACAAGGAAGATATGGATAATTCTTATGTGCATATGGTTTGTGATGAATATTTGATTGATGCTAATGTTGAAAAGGGCCAATCCTTGGGCACTTTCTGATAGACACATTTTTGTGTCTGAATTGTTATCATTGTCTCTATTGTTGGTCTCGATTTTTGTACTAATTTTGGTGTTTTTATGTGTGTGTAGGTGTTTTTGGAGAAACACACTTGTGCAGAAAAAGTTGCTCAAAAAGTGTTATTCGGACCCCCGGGAGAAAAGTGATAAAGGCACCCTCATTTTGGATAAGGGCACCCCAGGGAGCCACCTGCTATTCGCACCCCTGTCACGTTAGGGGAGGTCATCCCCAACCTTTCAAAAATCGAGTTTGGCGGGAAGCCCGAATATTCATGGCAGCAAGATTTATGGTTTGCATTTTGGTCAGGAAACAAAGAGACTCAAGGGCTGGAATTTGTTGGGATGATGTGACAACTCATAACAGGCATGGTATGGCTTATTTCGTCGATTGAATTTGGCTGGATAGTCGATTGGAAGCAAACAGGGAAGTATGGAGTTATTCACGAGATATACTCGAGTCTCTGTTGGATGAGTCGATCGAGATTATGTGTCTGAGTGTGCGGTTATCCCCCTTGCATGAGTTTGAATCAACCCTGGAGAGTGTTACGCATGTTTTGGAATGTGTCAGCGACAATCAGGCGCGTGTGAAGATAAAGCAGAAATTATTTCCTAGGAGAATAAAAGAGAATATATTCAATTGATTGCGAGAGACTTTGAGCCTCGTTGAGTATATATCTTGTGCTAGGGACTCGAGAGAAAGGGATGGAGTGATTGGGAGTAAACGAGCATCACGGAGGTGAGAAATCACGAGTTGCGAAAGAAGTTTCTCAGCTGCTGCAGAACTGAAGAACACGAAGAACAGACGGCCGAAGACCGTCGTTCTTCAACAGTAACAACGACTGGCATTTGTGGGTCGCAGAGTTACAGCGTCAGCGACAGTTAAATTTTATCGTTCTGTAACAGTGCCGATTGTAACAAATATAAGTGTTACGAATCTCTGTCTTCATATATTTTCATCCTTGTAAGCACCTTTTGAGCAATGAAATCATACTTTGAGCGTGTTTCCAACATGATGAGCTAAAACCCATCACTGGGGCGACGGAGGAAGCAACTTTTCACGATTGTGGTAAATGAATTAATTCTTTATATGACTTTTTGCATAGATTTAATTGTTTTATGATTTCTATTAATTGTGCATTATTTTGTCCGATGTCGCATGCTTAGTTTAAAGTACTTTTGATGCGTCATGCTTACGATTTCTGAGATAATGTTTTATGAAATCTATTTTTGGCAAGGAATTAGAGTCACAACTTCTTTTGTTTGAGCTATATTGTCTCGAGTTAATGACTGAACCACAAGAATATGAAAAGTAGTGAAATCCTGCGTCCTAGTAACTCTTCATCCTGTGACAATTTTTGTATATATTTTTCTTTTATTTTCTTTTATTAATTCTTAAAATCAATCCCATCAAGTCCGAGTGAACGACAACCTTTCTTACTACAACATCATTGAAAATAACCATCACTTTCGTTGATAATTGTGTAGTTAACTCAACTCTTGATCTTAATAATGATCATTCACCTATTCAAAAGGATGAGTTAGAGATTAGCAACACTAAATTCAGCGAGAACCAATCTTATGTTGACTATGATAGTGACGGTGATTATGATACATTGCTTGAAACAACTCATGGTGACATCTCCGAGGAGTCTTTTTGGGATCAAGATGAAGACGAAGAGGAATATGTCAACACTTGTGTAGATTACTCAAGCATTGATCTTAATAATGATCAAGAGCCTATTCAAAGGGTGGAGCTTGAGGATGATGCATTTTCGAGTGTTCTAGAAAAGTTTCTTATAATAAAATTTGGATCCGCAAAAGAGTATGTGCCTTACAACAAAGAGGAGTATGTTTAGAATGAGACCGGTTTGACCAATATTGTGGAAGACCTAATTGAGATTGCAAATGATTGTAATGATGATGTTTATGTCGAGACTTTGGTTACGGCAGAAACGGACGAAGAATGGTTGCAAGGTTTGATAAAGGACCATGATATACAAGAGGTGAATAATTCACTTGAGTTTTTCAAGGATGAAGAGGATTCCGTGATACAAGAGATTGTGCAAGGTTTGTCTAACCCGTTGCATATTGTTTCTTCTCCTTTACCTCTTATTTGTTTGAATGTATGTGGTTTGAAAACATTGTTGAATGACTTTGTTTCTCGTTTTCCGCCATTAGAGAAACTTGATTCTCATACTATGCAGGTTATGGAACAAGAAACCGTGGAAGTACCCGACTTCTATATTCTTTATACACTTCCAAGTGTGGACAAGAATAAGTGTGGGGGAAGCTTTTATGGGTTCATAGCTTCACTTTTGCTTTATTGTACTAATATTTGTGTGAAGCTAGTGTTTGCAAAACAGATTCTATGGAAGGATCCCCAACTTTCCATATTGTTGGTATATGGGGAATGAATCTTGCAAGGATATAGTCGGGCTGATGACTTTAAACCAAGCGTTGCATGGGAGGCAACCCATATATTTTGTATCTCTTATCATTTAATTTTTCTTTTCTTGTTTTTAGCTTTTTCTTTTCGCATATTGTTTTATGATTTCCCACCTTGACTTTCTTTGGACGATTCAATTTACATTGAGGACAATGTAAAGTTTAAGTGTGGGGGAGTGGTTAAGCATTTGCGTTGTAAATTTGAAAAATTTACAACTTTTGTGTAAATTAGTGAATAAAAACTCCAACTTGTAGTTAGTTTAGAGTCACATAGTATACATGTCGCTAAGATTACATCGAGAATCTCATAATAGTGATTGAACTTAGAGATGACAGAGAACATGATCGGGTTTCTTACTTGTATGAGAGTTAAAGTTGGATTTAACCATGCCAGTGGCAAATAAGGTGCAGACTGAATTCGGTATTAGAGTAGTGGTCCCCTATAGTGGAGACTACCCATGTTACATAATGTGAGGCACCGACCTTCAATTCTTTGTACTGTCTAAATTTGTGCTTTTAGAGTGTGTGTCACCGTACGTAAATTCCGGGCAGAATGGTGAGCTGTCCAATTTCCCACCATAGAAGCACTATTTTGATCTCTTGAGTGCTATTTTTATCAACCATGTTGGTGTAATACCCATCTGTAATAATTCTAATTATACTTATTTTTATAATGAAATTTGGGATGGATTTATGGAAATAGCCTTTTATAGCTAATATATGGCCGGGTGCCGTATCAAGAATTTAAGTCCTTATAAAAGTTTGAACTAGTAAATCTAGGTTAAGAAAATCCAGTAGGGATAAATTGGAAAGGATTATTAGTCTTGTTAACTTTTTTTCACTCTCGGGAAGGAAAGAGATTAGAATCCTAAGCGGTGAAGAGAAAAGAGGATACAAGCGAGAAAAGTGTACTGCGATAGAAAGGTAAGTAGTGTATTGTAAGCTTTGATTAGCCTGGATGGATTTGGTAATCTTACTTTTCCCTGTGAATATCAATAGATTTATTAATGGTTTTTTTCATGGCGTGTGATTTCGGTTTAGGGCTCGAGAATAATAAGATCAATTCGTGACGGTCGAGACTACTCTTGGACTAGAGGCAAGTTTTGCTTTGTCTTTGTGTTAGGAGGAACCATTGGTTTAAATTGGGATCTGTTGTGATTATCAAGGCTCTGTGATAGTAATCTGGTTTAGAATTTTAACTTCATATGTGAGTATAGTACTTGTGGATTAGTGATCGTTTATGTGCTTATGGTAACTGTGTTGTTGTGACATGATATTATACCTTTTGTTGTCTACAGAAGTCTTTCAAATATACGAACTTATGCTTGTCGTTGCGGGAAGTAGGATTGGTAGTCAAATCTAATTGTTTTGGACACTCGGGCCATATCTTTTGTTAGTTAGTTGATTAATGGATGTGTATAGAGTTAATTAGGCCAATCGACACCATCTTTGTCTACAGACTTTCATGAAAATGAAATTTGTTACTTTAGGAATTTTAAGTCTCATGCTCTCTAGTACGTGTCATAGGGAGTGGAAAGGAATCCATAGCTTATACTTTATGAAATTGGAATTTATGAATGATACGACTATTCCTAGGTTGGTTAAGTTTGATTCTACCTCCTATTGAATAGTGTGTAGATTATCTTATTTGGCTCATAGACACCGTAAGGTAAAAATATTGTTTGGTGTTTTTGCTATTTTGTTTGTCTTGTTTGATTGGCAGTCAAGTAGGTTAGTAATATGCTAAAAATATAATTGTTGCGCATTCGTTTAAATGGGCGGGAGCAGTGACTTGGTGAAAATGTGTTGAAGTGTATTTGCGATGGGAACCTAGTAATGCAGATGTAGAGAGTGTAAATGCTATTTGGGCAAATGATAATTTGCCTAAACCACTCCTTAAATACGTGATATAAGGGTAGGAGAGCATTCATAGGACCTAGATATTAATTGCGTATCTAAGCGGTTGGGCAAGTGAAAAATGTTAGCTTTACAAAGGTCTTGGTTCATGGTCCGGGATATGTGTTAGGCACTGGGAAATTTTCATCGAATCTTAAGTGGTGTATGTGGTTAGTCTGTTATATCATTTATGACGTGTGCTCTAAATCGGGCAGTTGATTCGATGTGTAAAGGAATGATATATGGGGTTGGTCTGTTATACCGCTCCGATGCGTACGTCGTTGAGAAATAGTTATTGTGATGAATTGGTATCTTGTATGGTGGGCGAGATTAGTTCCCACCTATGATCTCTTAGTGAAACAGAAAAGCTACATGTATAAAGTGGGCACCTTAGTGGGAGTACAGTGCTCGATTAGAAATCCATATAAGTTGGACGATTAGATAAAATGTTATAGCTTGTTTTTATTTAGCTTACTAAGGCTTTATATTTTCTTTTATTGAGGATAATTATTTATGGTATCTTGGTTTAACTCTTGGTTCTTTCGTGGCCCGGAGACTTAGTGAACTTGCTTGGAGTTTAACTCCCGTTGATTATTTTCTTTTCAGGTGTTGTTAGGGACCGTGAAGGAGTTTGATTGATTCCAGTTTCGGTGGATATTCTGAAGATATCTAACTGAGGGTGGACATCTATACTTCTTCTTTTATTTTTATTTTATTTTTTTTGTTATGTAGTTGTGAGGCAGTGGGGATACTTTCTCTGGGTAGACTTCTTTATTAATTTTCTTTCGCTACTTCGTTTTAAAGTAGATTATATTGTCGAAGCCTACTACACCGTTTCAATTCTTTAGACATCTTCATTATTTTTTGTTAAGAAATTAAAATTTACTTCTGCATATACAATTGTGACGGAACTATGTTCCTAGTTTTCTGTGGTTATGTACCTGGTTGCAGAAAATTAACGGCATACTTTCTATTTAATCATCGGCCGGGGTTATATGGAAAGTAGGGTTGTTACAGTTGGTATCAAAGCTTAGGTTAGAGTAATTCTAGGACTTGGGGGGAGTGAGCCTAGGACGTTTCGTTATGTATATCCATGGATTGGATATGTTTTATAAATATTAGTATTTTATTGTATTCTTTTCTAAGATTATCATTAACTTATATAGGAATGTCAAGGCGTGGTACTAGGAGACGTACTGGTACTGGAAGAGGTAGTACCGGAAATGGTGGCCCTATTGATGGAGATGAACCACAATTAGGAAATCAGACTGTGAATGTGAATATGGCACAACTGACCCGATTAATAGCCCAAGCGATGCATGGCTCTTTGTTATGAACCAAAATCTTTGGACAAGTCAACAATCATCAAAACCGGGGACCTTTCTTTGAAACCGAGGAAGATAGGTATAGAAAGGTTCAGTTTCAGTTCAAGAAGTTGAACCAGAAAGAGTTTTTGGAAAGTCGATAACCCAATGATAGCCCATGAATGGAAGGATGAAATGGTCAAGATTTTTTAGGGCCATAGGACCTTCTTGCCTGAGAAGTCTTTAAGCGAGATTAGCTACCTTTGAGCTCACTTGGAGATGCTCATACTTGGTGGACTTCCGCTTCACGTGGATTGGATCATGCCACCATGACATGGACAGATTTTATTCGTATGTTTGATGACAAGTATTTCCCTCGAGTATTCGAAATGCTAAGGAGAGAGAGTTTCTTTCATTTAAGCGGGGTACTTTATACATTTACAGTCACGAGATTGAATACTCAAGATTGTCGATGTTTGTACCTCACTTGGTGGATCTGAAGAGAAAAATAGACGTAGGTTTGTTTATGGTCCGAATCTTTTGTGTATCGGAGGCATATTGTTGCAAATCATATGATTGACACATATGTTAGGGCTGTTGAATGTGCCGAGAGAGCTTGAGCAAGATTTCTTGGCTCATAAGAGGGATGAGGAATACTTGAAGAAAGACAATAAGGTTGACCGTGCATCAAAGGTTTCTTCAGGTCAACATGGAAGTGGTAAGAACCAGCAGACCCAGAATGTCACTCAAAAAGGTGATCATCCAGGGAAGAAAAGGAAGGGGTATTGGAATCAAGGGAACCATGGTCAGAAGAACGGTGGTAATGATGGGGCAGTAGTGCCAGCTAAGGGCGAGGCTCTTGCTGCCAAACCAATTAACTTCTTTGGGTTGTGCTATAAGCTGTCGTGAAAGGGGCACAAGGCATGGGGAATGTACCAAAGAGAAAGTTCGGACATCGAGATAGACGTGAGCAACCAAACACTTTGGGGTTGCAAACCGTAATGTGCAGCCTCGTGGCCGGGGTCAACTCTTTCTTTGTGCAACCTTCTGAGACGGAGAATGCTACTTTGGGAGGTACTTTCTTTATTTTAGGAGAACCTGTTAGTATTTTATTTGATACCGGAGCTACTCATTCTTTTATTTCTGCTAAGTTAGTTCGCATGGTAAATATTTCTACAAAAGTGTGTGATATTCCGTTATGTGTTTCCACCCCTACTAGTAGTATGGTAAAGTTGAGTAACAAGGTTGATGCTTGTCCTATTATGATTGGTGATGTTGAGCACTTGGCGGATCTTTATGTGTTGGAGATGGTTCCTTACGATGTAATACTAGGGATGGACTGGTTATCTTCTAATTTTGTGCAATTGGATTGTGCTGATAAGACAATCACTTTTGCAAAGCCGGGTCAATCTAAGGTAGTGGTACAGACTACATCTCGAAGTCTGTTTGTAGAAGCTTTCCTTAGCCATATTGAGGGTGAAGTAGTATATAATGAGTCTCTACAGATTGCGAGTATACCTGTGGTGTCCGATTTTGGGGATTTGTTCCAAGAGGTTCCTGGATTACCTCCAACTAGGGAAGTAGAGTTCTGTATCGAACTCCAACCAGTGCGACACCAATTGCTCGTGCTCCTTCGAGAATGGCTCCAAAGGAAATGCGGAGTTGAAGTCTCGAATTGAATGACTTTTAAGTCAAGGATTTATTCGACGTAGTTCTTCACCATGGGGTGCTCTGTATTATTTGTGAAAAAGAAAGATGGTTCTTTACGTTTGTGTGTTGACTAAGTGAATGAACAAGGTCACGGTAAGAAACAAGTATCCTTTACCTAGGATTAATGATCTATTTGACCGAGTTGAAAGGGGCTATATGGTTTTCGAAGATAGATTTGCGTTCAGGCTATCATCAGCTTCTTGTTAGGGAGCAAGATATTTCTAAGAATGAATTCCTGACTCGTTATGGTTCTTATGAGTTTCTGGTGATGCCTTTTGGGCTTACGAATGCACCAGCGGTTTTTATGGACTTGATGAATCGAGTATTTAGAGATTTTCTTGATCGGTTTGTTATTGTTTTTATCGATGATATTCTTGTGTACTCTAAGACTGGGAACAACACGTGGAACACTTACGCCTAGTGTTGCGAGACTTTGAGAGAGCATCAATTGTTTGCAAAGTTCTCGAAATGTGAATTTTGGCTTGATCGGTTAAGTTTTGGGGCATGTGATATACGAATCCGGAGTTTCGTAGACCCTTCCAAGATTGAGGCGGTGTTGAGTTGGAAACAACCTACAACGGTTTCAGAGATTGAAGTTTTCTTGGTTTATTTGGATATTACCGTCGTTTCATTAAGGATTTTCTCGAATTTGGGACCACTTACTAAGCTAACTAAGAAGGAGTATTGTTTGTTTGGGATTCTAAGTGTGAAGACGCTTTTCGGGATCTTAAGACTAAGCTTACTTCAGCACCAGTTTTGACCTTACCCGAAGAAGGAAAGGAGCTAGTGGTTTACATAGATGCCTCACTTTTAGGATTGGGATGTGTTTTGATGCAGGACGGTAAGGTTATTGCTTATGCATCTAGGCAATTGCATGTTCATGAGAAGAATTATCCAACCCATGACTTGGAGTTGGCAGCGGTAGTTTTTGCTCTGAAGTTGTGGCGTCATTACTTGTATGGCGAGAAATTTGAGCTTTTCACTGATCATAAGAGTCTCAAGTATCTATTTTCCCAGAAGGATTTGAATATGAGACAACGTCGATGGATGGAGCTCATAAATGATTACACTTTCGGCTTACAATATCACCCTGGTAAGGCGAATGTTGTAGCTGATGCGTTGAGTCGAAAACCAAGGGGTTTGTTATCTTTCATGATGGTGGAAGAGTGGAAGATGTTGGAGACAGTTGCCGAGTTTGACTTAGACGTAAAGAATTCTTCTACTTCGCAAGCATTTTTGGGTAATCTTGTGGTACAACCTGCACTTGTTAGCCGCATCATCCAGGCTCAATCCAAGGATGAATGGTGTGCGAAACTACTTGGAGCTGGAGACTTAAGTGAAGATTTTGAGGTAGGGATGGATGGTGGGCTTCGACTTCGAGGTCGGTTATGTGTACCCATGGATGCCCAGTTGAGACATGAGGTGTTAGATGGAGCTCATCGTAGTCGTTATACTATCCATCCTGGAGCTACGAAAATGTATAAGGATTTGCGTAGACAATTTTGGTGGAAAAGTATGAAGCGAGAGATTGCAGAGTACGTTTCTAAATGCCGAACTTGTCAGCAAGTTAAGATTGAACACCAAAAGCCAGCTGGAGAATTAGAACTACTCCCAATACCAGAATGGAAATGGGAAAATATTTCCATGGATTTTATAGTTGGACTACCAAGATCAAAGAGAGGAAATGACTCCATTTGGGTAATAGTGGACCGGTTGACTAAGTCTGCACACTTCTTACCAGTGCATACTACTTATAGTGTGGATAGACTATGCAAGCTCTATGTAGAGAAGATTTTGGTATTGCATGGTGTGCCTGTCTCGATTGTTTCTGATAGGGGTGCTCAATTTACTTCTAAGTTTTGGAGAAGCTTTCAACAAGCGTTGGGTTGATTTGGATTTTAGTACTTCATTTCATCCTCAAACAGATGGTCAGACAGAGAGAGTTAATCAAATATTGGAGGATATGCTTCGGCGTGTGTGCTAGATTTCCAAGGAAAGCAGGATGAATACTTAGTGGTGGGCGAATTTGCTTACAATAATAGTTATCGATCGAGCATTGGTATGGCTCCTTTTGAAGCTCTTTATGGAAGACCTTGTCGTTCACCTGTGTGTTGGGTAGAAGTCGGTGAAAATAGATTTTTGGGACCCGATTTGGTTCAGCTAACTACGGAGAAGATCCTAGTGGTTAAGGATTGTCTTCGTAAAGCTCAGAGTAGGCAGAAAAGTTATGCAGATAGAAAACGTCGACCGTTACCTCTTGAGATTGGAGATGAGGTACTACTCAAGGTGTCTCCTATGAAAGGAGTAATGAGGTTTGGAAAGAAAGGAAAATTGGCTCCTAGGTTTATCGGACCTTTCCCTATAGTTAAGAAGATTGGAAATGTGGCATATCAGCTGGAGTTACCATCACAGTTGTCTGGAGTGCACAACGTATTTCATGTTTCTATGTTACGTAAACACTTAAGAGATGAGGAGCGAGCCCAACAAGCAGACCTTAGTGAGTTGGTTGTACAACCGAATGTCACATATGATGATAAGCCGATTCGTATTCTAGAACGACAAGTAAGACAACTACGGTCTCGAGAAATACCATTTGTCAAAGTGCAATGGAATCCAATTGACGAGCGAGAGGCTTCTTGGGAACGTGAGGATGTCATTCGTCGTTCTCATTCGTATCTCTTTGATGACGAGGTAAACTTCGATTTTGTGGGAAAAATCCCTCTCCGATGGGGTAGATTGTAATACCCATCTGTAATAATTCTAATTATACTTATTTTTATAATGGGGCTGGGATGGATTTATGGAAATAGCCTTTTATAGCTAATATATGGCCGGGTGCCCGTATCAAGAATTTAAGTCCTTATAAAAGTTTGAACTAGTAAATCTAGGTTAAGAAAATCCAGCCGGGATAAATTGGAAAGGATTATTAGTCTTGTTAACTTTTTTTTCACTCTCAGGAAGGAAAGAGATTAGAATCCTAAGCGGCTGAAGAGAAAAGAGGATACAAGCGAGAAAAGTGTCTGCGATAGAAAGGTAAGTAGTGTATTGTAAGCTTTGATTAGCTGGATGGATTTGGTAATCTTACTTTTCCCTGTGAATATCAATAGATTTATTAATGGTTTTTTCATGGCGTGTGATTTCGGTTTAGGGCTCGAGAATAATAAGATCAATTCGTGACGGTCGAGACTACTTTTGGACTAGAGGCAAGTTTTGCTTTGTCTTTGTGTTAGGAGGAACCATTGGTTTAAATTGGGATCTGTTGTGATTATCAAGGCTCTGTGATAGTAATCTGGTTTAGAATTTTAACTTCATATCGCAAGATATAGTACTTGTGGATTAGTGATCGTTTATGTGCTTATGGTAACTGTGTTGTTGTGACATGATATTATACCTTTTGTTGTCTACCGAAGTCTTTCAAATATACGAACTTATGCTTGTCGTTCGGGAAGTAGGATTGGTAGTCAAATCTAATTGTTTTGGACACTCGGGCCATATCTTTGTTAGTTAGTTGATTAATGGATGTGTATAGAGTTAATTAGGCCAATCGACACCATACTGTCTACAGACTTTCATGAAAATGAAATTTGTTACTTTAGGAATTTTAAGTCTCATGCTCTCTAGTACGTGTCATAGGGAGTGGAAAGGAATCCATAGCTTATACTTTATGAAATTGGAATTTATGAATGATACCCGACTATTCCTAGGTTGGTTAAGTTTGATTCTACCTCCTATTGAATAGTGTGTAGATTATCTTATTTGGCTCATAGACACCGTAAGGTAAAAATATTGTTTGGTGTTTTTGCTATTTTGTTTGTCTTGTTTGATTGGCAGTCAAGTAGGTTAGTAATATGCTAAAAATATAATTGTTGCGCATTCGTTTAAATGGGCGGGGAGCAGCACTTGGTGAAAATGTGTTGAAGTGTATTTGCGATGGGAACCTAGTAATGCAAAGTACAGAGAGTGTAAATGCTAGGCTGGGCAAATGATAATTTGCCTAAACCACTCCTTAAATACGTGATATAAGGGTAGGAGAGCATTCATAGGACCTAGATATTAATTGCGTATCTAAGCAGTTGGGCAAGTGAAAAATGTTAGCTTTACAAAGGTCTTGGTTCATGGTCCCGAGATATGTGTTAGGCCTGGGAAATTTTCATCGAATCTTAAGTGGTGTATGTGGTTAGTCCTGTTATATCATTTATGACGTGTGCTCTAAATCGGGCGATTGATTCGATGTGTAAAGGAATGATATATGGGGTTGGTCTGTTATACCGCTCCGATGCGTACGTCGCAGAAATAGTTATTGTGATGAATTGGTATCTTGTATGGTGGGCGAGATTAGTTCCCACCTATGATCTCTTAGTGAAACAGAAAAGCTACATGTATAAAGTGGGCACCTTAGTGGGAGTACAGTGCTCGATTAGAAATCCATATAAGTTGGACGATTAGATAAAATGTTATAGCTTGTTTTTATTTAGCTTACTAAGGCTTTATATTTTTTCTTTTATTGAGGATAATTATTTATGGTATCTTGGTTTAACTCTTGGTTCTTTCGTGGCCGGAGACTTAGTGAACTTGCTTGGAGTTTAACTCCCGTTGATTATTTTCTTTTCAGGTGTTGTTAGGGACCGTGAAGGAGTTTGATTGATTCCGATTTGGTGGATATTCGAAGATATCTAAGCGAGGGTGGACATCTATACTTCTTCTTTTATTTTTATTTTATTTTTTTTGTTATGTAGTTGTGAGGCAGTGGGGATACTTTCTCTGGGTAGACTTCTTTATTAATTTTCTTTCGCTACTTCGTTTTAAAGTAGATTATATTGTCGAAGCCTACTACACCGTTTCAATTCTTTAGACATCTTCATTATTTTTTGTTAAGAAATTAAAATTTACTTCTGCATATACAATTGTGACGGAACTATGTTCCTAGTTTTCTGTGGTTATGTACCTGGTTGCAGAAAATTAACGGCATACTTTCTATTTAATCATCGGCCGGGGTTATATGGAAAGTAGGGTTGTTACAGTTGGTGACATCGAATTGCTAACTTACATACCACTTGTGATCTTGTTCGCAGTTAGCACCATCCACCTTATATCTCTCTACACCAACAGGTCCATAGAAACACCATCATCATCAACAAGAGGAGCTTCACAAATTCGAAGGAAAGTTGAACACGTTCGAGGTTTACAAGCAACAAAACAAGGAGCAGAATTTTTATAAGTTGAAGACTATTATACAAGAGTGAAAATATAAAGGATGAGAGTTCGAGAAGTTTATGATATCAAGACATACAAGTTGTGAAGAATCAAGCGGTAAAGTACTTACACCACGGCCTTTGTACTTGCATTTTTATTGTTTATTTTTATTTATTTTTCTCTTGTCCAAAAAAAAAAAAAAAAAAAGAAAAAAAAAAAGAAAAAAAAGAGACAAGAGAAAATGTTTAGGTTTGTTAATAGTTTTTATTATTTTATTTTTTATTTTGTATTTGTTTTATTTCTTATCTAAAATATTAAAAAAAAAATAAAAAAAAAAACGAAAAAAAATAAAAAAGAAGAAGAAGAAGAAGAAAAAAAAAATAAAGAAAAAAATTTTATTTTGGGTTTGTATAGTTCGTTTTTAGTTTTGTTCTTTCAATAAAGCCAATGGAAAGAAGGAATATCTATAAGAAGTTTCAAGCAACAAGGAATTTGAGGAAAAAAAAATTTACGAAGTTCGAGAGTTATCATCAAGAGTTGAAGACCGAAGACGAAGATAAAGACACCGATAGAAGACCAAGACGTTTCTATGGATCTTTGTGAGAGTGGTGCTAGCTGCACGCCGAACGGATACACGGTAAGTAAGCATATTCCCACCTTCGTTAAATGGTTGATTTCCTTTCGAAGAGATCATCGAGAAAAATGGGTTTTCAAAAATATATAAAAGATGTGGGTTTTCAAAATATTTCGGAGGGTTTTGCCTTCCTACCATTCAACGTGTCGCAGATTCTCTCTTTATTCCTACTGGACACATGTGTGACCCATAAAGAGCTGTTTATTATTGAGCGCAATATCATAAAACCCTTTCTTGTGAGGCGAGTCGAGACTTTTGATCACTCCGAACCCGAATTTTTGTCGAGAAGGGATGGTTATTTCTCTCTCAACTTTTAAGAATGAGATTGTGTTCATTTATGTGTCTAACTTCTTATGACTAGTGTGCAGAATCTCTATGTCTTCTTAGCACGTTGGATACTATCATTACGGAGAACTAGTAAGTTGGAAATATAGGTTTTGTGGGTATATCTCTAGTAAACCCTCACGAGACTATAACTCGTCCACTAGGGACACCTAGTGGTTTAAAGGCTTGTTATTTATGCTAAAAGTGACCGTAGCCTCGACGACACGGAGTTGTATGTATTTTTAGAATTTGTCTTGTTTGATTTGCTCGAGGACTAGCAAAGTCTAAGTGTGGGGGAATCTGATAGGTGTCTAAAACACCTAATTTACTATCTAGTAGTTACGCTTTCTTTGTTATTTTTCTTGTGAATTATGTACTTTACGCGTGCTTTTGAGTTTATTAGGTGTAATGGAGTCATTTGGAGTAAAAGAAGAAGATTTGAGCAAGAAGGGCGAAAGCGTCATTTCGTACGCATGTGCTATCGGGAGCACAATGGAGGATGAGGGGCTTTCATGCTGTGGTGGCTCTTTTATTCACTCCTGTGGGGTGCCTTGAGTAATTCCTATTACTACACAAGACCTAAGTTTCAGAGAAAATCATTTCTCATCATTGTTTTATCCCTTCATCACCTGCGGCTCCATTAACCTTCATGGAGGAAATTCAGATGAAATTGAAACACTGAGTTAGGTTGTTCTTGAGCTAACAGGGAATGATGAATTTCAGATTGAGAAGCAACATGGGCTCTGGTGCTTTAGACCAGATCAAGAAATAAGAGAGGAAATACAGAGAATGGCTCAAATTTGCTTCTGGTGAATTGAGATGATTTGGGTGAATCGTGAAATTGAGTTAGGGTTTCTGTAATTGAGGTTGAAATCTGTGTTGTTAAGATGGGTTCCGATCTGAAATCGAGAAGCAGAAGTTGATGTTGGAATTAGGGTTTGCAATAGGAAGAAGATGATGAAGCTCAGATGAAATGGGATTTGCTGAGGAGAATTACAGCTGTTACTGTTGCTGTTGTTGTTTATGGAACCAGGGTTTTGCCTCTGGTGGCTTGAGGCCCGACTCGGGGAGGCTGTTCCGTGAGCTAATGGGTATGTGGTTGATTGTTGTCTTGAATGAAGCAATGAAGCTGTGTACATAAGCAATGGTTGGATGAAGTGCACTGGATTGGAATTCAGAAGCTGCAATAGGTGGTCTGAGAAGAGATGGTGTTTTTGGTAATTGGCGGTTTGTGATGTTGGGTGGGTTATGAGCGAGACGAGGGATGGAAGTGCAGGTTGGAGCTTGTATTTGTTGGTGTTGTGGGTTTCATGTGAAGGAGTTACAGAGAAGTGCAATTGAGAAGAACAGGGAGATGGAGATGGACTGTGAAACTGAAGCCTGAGTATGAATGGTGCTTCAGTGAAGGTGGTTTTGCAGGTGTTGATTACAATGGCTCTTACTTTTGGTGGTTTGAAGCTACAGCATCGGAGATATAGGGTAGCGAGGCGGCGAGTTCTATTTGTTGTACAATGGGATTGATCTTTGGCAGAGACGATGGATTGAATGGTTGTTGAAGGCTCAGGTGGTACGAGAAAGAAGAGAATGTGCACTTGCTCGGACTCGTTGCAGAACAGCGGGGAGAGGTTGATGTTTCGAGTTGTGACTGAACAGGCTCCTTGATGGATAACCAAGGTTCAATGATTTGTACAATGGGAGCAGTTGAACTGGAATGGAAGCTGAGCTGCAAATGGAGTCGCAACTGCAGGTGCAGGTGCTGTGATTGCCTGTGGAGCTGGAGTTGGAGCCGCAAGTTGCAATGCAGTGCAAGAGTTGAAGTTGATGTGGTTCAAGAATGAATAGATGTATGCTAGGAAAATACAGGGAAGGTGGTGCTGTTGGGAGTTTGTTGCAGCTCAGTTGAAGAGCTGAAACTGCAGGAGATATTGAGTGGAGCTGAAGGAAAGTGAGGAAGAAGCCTGGGATTGTGTTGTTGCTGATTTGTGGAAATGACAGAGAAGTGGAGGTACTGAACTTATGGAAGCAATGCTGTGGTTTGATACAAGGCAGTCCAATAGAAGATGGGTTTGCTATGTGATATGAGTGACAGGGAGATGGCTCAGGTAGTGGACCAATTCAGGGAAGCGCTGGTGATATTGCAAGTAGAGGAATGAGGCTTGTGCACTTGTAGGCAATGAACAGGTTGCAGCTAGTATTGTTGGTGGAAACTTTGGAGATGTACTTGGACCTGCAAACTGGTGGTAGGAATTGCAGGCGGTTTGAGCTGGAACAGTGGCTTAAGAAGCAGCTGAGCACTACAGAGAGAATCCAAGTGTGTTGCAACTGTGTTTAGTTCAAATGGTGGTTGTGGTGTTTTGTAGCTGGAGTTTGGGTTGCTTTTGAGCTCAAGATGGAACTGGTGGTTTGTGCAAATGGAAGCTGAAATGGAAGGAAGTGCAGTGTGGTGCAGTGATGGCTATAATGGTTAGAACTGGGACTGAATTGAGAATATATATGGGTTGTGTTGGTTGATAAAGCTACACAGATGGTGCAGTTGTGCAATGAGAAGGAAATGAACAGCCATCATGGCTAGATATGAGCTGGTGAAGCTCAATGATAGTGCAACAGAACTGGCCTGTGCAACATGGCCTAGGCCTAGGCTAGTTAGAACCTGACTCACATGACTAACTCAGTTGAATCATCTGACTCGGTGTTTGACCCGGTTTGACTCACTTGACCGAGTTGACCCGTTTGACCGGTGACCGGGTGGACTTTGTCGGTCACCTGAGACAGTTTCCGGTGACTATTCCGGCCGATTTCCGGCCATATTCCCAGTTTTCCGGCGACCGTTTTTGGGCAGAGTTTTCACATGGGTTTTTCTCACACATGGGCTTGGTGGACTTCTATCTTTTGGACCCTTGGGGCTTGACCTAATTTTGGAACAAGAAGAGCTATAAAGGAGAAAGTTTCTACAACTTTGAATCTATCTAGAATATCTATTATCTTTTATTATATTTTTTTCTATTCTTTTTGCCTCTACTTTGTTCTAGGGTTTAGAAACATGAAACTTCTCTTTCTTCTTGTTATGAACTCCATGAATATGAGCTAGAGTTTTATTATTGGTTATGGAATAAGTTGGATTTCCAAATATGGGTTTTAATTCAATAAATTAGTTTTCTCTCATATTATCGTTTATGATTCACTATTAATATTGTTACATGATTTGAATGCTTGTTAGTCGAGTCGCGAATCGATTGAGTTTGTTTTCATCTCTCTTGCTAGATTAGGATTTATTATACGCAAAAGTGATAATTCGGATTGCAAGTAGCATAAATATGATTATAGTTTGTAGTGATATATTCTTATGATCATATGTGAGTCATAACCTTTGTTAAATCAGATTAGTGCGCTTTCCACGTTCGATTGCTTTGATTGGCCTGATTTCATAGAACTTAATGCATCTAGGGAATTAAACTTGATTAGTGCTTTTACACGTTAGGTTGTTCCTTTAGATAGAATTCATATTCGCATCTTTTAATGTGTTTGTTGATGACATGAGGAGATTTGCTGGATATTCTTGCGATCAAGGTATTCTAGGGCCTTTGATAAAAGTTGAGATTAAAATATCAATTCTAGTTATTGTGTGAAAACATGTTTGTGAATGAAGATGAAATCCATGACCAATACTTTCTCATCCTTGATTTGATTTGTTTGCTTATTTCTTTATTTGCTTTTATTTTAATTTTAATTTAGTATATAAAAATCACAAAACTACCGGTGTTATTTATAGGGAACCGAAACAATTTGACAACCTAGACCTCTCTGTGGGATCGATCCTTTATTGCCCTTGCTTCATTATATATTTTGAGTAGTAAGAAAGTGTAATTTATATTTGTGTCGGCTGACAACCGGTCAACGCCGCACGTTGTAAACCGCCAAACCAATACCCAAAGAGGATCCCCCAATTTGTGATATGTGTTGATGTCTCGAATATTTTTACGGAAAACATGTATCATGTTGTTGTTTCCTAGCAAGTCGTTCTTGGGAGACTCGCTAGCTTGGTGACCTCCGACGATCGAGATTTTGCATCTTAAGACGAGAGGTAGCCGTAGATCGTTGCACGCTTTCGTTTTGGTGACCGTATAGGGAAAGACAGCATGTGGCGTGACAAGGTTGGCATGCCGTTATCATGGCATGCCTTGGCGCAGTTTGGCGTGGCCAAATTAGGGTTTGGGTCAAAGGTTACCATATGTTGTCTGGTAACCTCAGACGGCTAGGATTTGCTCCTGGGATTGAAGGGCGACAGTTGATTGTCGCACGCCTTCGTTTTGGTAGCTGCGTAGGGAAGGCCATCATGGTGGCGCGGCTAGGTTGGCATGCCGACGGCATGGAATGGTTTGGCATGGCCAAACTTAGGTTTTAGGGCCAAAGGTTACCATGGGTTTGTCTGGTAACCTTGGATGGCTAGGATTTTCTCCTGGGATTGAAGGGGGATCATTGATTGTCGCTCGCCTTCGTTTTGGTAGCCGCGTAGGGAAGGCCATCATGGTGGCGCGGCTAGGTTGGCATGCCGTCGGTATGTTATGGTTTGGCGTGGCCAAACTTATGTTTTCGGGCCAAAGGTTACCATGGGTTTGGCTGGTAACCTTGGATGGCTAGGATTTTATCCTGGGATTGAAGGGGGACCATTGATTATCGCACACCTTCGTTTTGGTAGCCGCGTAGGGAAGGCCAGCATGGTGGAGTGGCTAGGTGCGTTTTGCATGGTGGGGCAAAGGGCTTAGCATGTCGTTGGCACATGGTGCGGCTAGCATGGCTAGGGACAAGGCAAGGTGCGGTTTGGCTTGGCATGGTGGGGCCAAGGGTTTGGCATGCCGTTCGCACATGGTGCGGCTAGCATGGCTAAGGCGAGGTGTGGTTTGGCTTGACATGGTGGGGCCAAGGGTTTGGCATGCCGTTGCGGCTAGCGTGGCTAGGGCCAATGCAAGGTGCGGTTTGGCTTGGCATGGTGGGTCCAAGGGTTTGGCATGCCGTTGGCACATGGTGCGGCTAGCGTGGCTAGGGCCAATACAAGGTGCGGTTTGGCTTGGCATGGTGGGGCCAAGGGTTTGGCATGCCGTTGGCACATGGTGCGGCTAGCGTGGCTAGGGCCAAGGAAAGGTGCGGTTTGGCAAGTAGATTCCTCCACTCAACAGAATAAAATATCCAGCCTTCAACAGGCGAATGACCAACTTTATGGTAAGTAGTATTTCTTCTTCTTTTCTAATCTTCTTCCAATAGTTGTCCCTTATTTGATTAATCTCTTTTGCATACATTTACGGTCTTTACGATGAAGCCACCTTTCTTCGCACCTTTCCCCATATTATGGATGATGATACCCTTCTCGAACGTCTTAATATTTCTTTAAATAGTTATACCAATGATAAAACAAACTCTCTTTCCTTAAACGAACTCAGATCCAAATTTCATCTATTAGAAATTGACCATAGGAGCAGTTTGAAGCTAGCTCACGACTTAAAACGCCGCTACCTTGACTCCAAAGATGAGATTAACAAGCTAAGAGTTAAGATCAACGATCTTATAGATGATAAAGATCGCATCACTAGTCAAGGTGCTCAAGCTTTAGAAAAATTTCATAAAACCCTTCTCGAAATTCAGCTTGAACGAGATGAAGTTATCCATAGGAATACCATCATTGTCGAAAGAGAAAACCAAATTCGTTCTCGTCTTCTTGTAACTAACGATGATGAATTCGCTTGGGCTGCGAAAATCTTAGATGATGCTAGAAATAATTTAGGTGTAAACGTTAGTCTCCAAGCTGATCATTCATCCTTAATCAAAGACATGATCTCTAACAGAGAAGGTTGTTAACTTTACTTTCTTACTGGTTATTCTTCTTTTTACAAAATTTGCTTTAGTTATTGATACGTTATTGTTTTATTCGCAGAGGCTGAGAAGGACTTTTGCAAAAGAATTTAAGAGTTGGAGACTCATTCTAAATCTCTTGAAGCAAAAAAGATAGAACTCGCAGAAGACCTGTCTACTCGCAATGATAAATGCCATCGTCTCAAGAATCAGTTGAAGCTCACTGTTGCCAACTTCAAAAATGACATTCTTAAATTTCGCAATCAAACTATCGCGAAGGTCTGCGATGATAACCGCACTCCCCACTCTATGTATCCCTGCCTCTTAGATGAAATTCCTTCGAATGCATCACTTCCAGACATTTCAGATAGTGACGATAATGAAGAAGAGGAGGAAGTTGAAGAAGACAACGATGATAAAGAAGAAGAATCGAGCAAGAAATAATTGTCTTTTTCTTCATTAACTTTTCGTCTTTTTGTGACACTGTACATCTTTTATTCTTTGATCTTTATGTAAATCATCTTTGTGATCTCCTCTAATTTCCAAAATTTCTCAATATATGCTCTATTCTTTTTGTTTTATCTGCATATATCAGAAAGGCAATCCTCTATTATTTGTTTTCGAATGAGAGATTAATCATGCCACAATTGTATACAGTTTTCTCTGCGTCATTTTCGCTGGCCTTTTTGTACTTTCTTGCGGAATCTCGCTATGATAAATTCACTATCATATGTATCTTGGAATTTTCCAAAATTACATTCAATATTATTCTCTTGTGTGGTCTTATTTTTCCTTCCTAAGTAAAGGTCTTATTTTGCCACTCTTTATATTTGCGACAAAATCGCAGGACGCCTTTACATTTTCATGTATTGGCCCATTGATCTTGCCTTATCATTTTCTTGTATTTTTTCCTCAGCAGGATATTTTTTTTATGCGACAATATGATAGGCCTAAATGTTCTTGCGAACGCAAATCCCCATGACATTGTCGTCTTGCGACAAAATCGCATGACGTCTTTACACTTTCATGCACCGACCTATTGATCTCATCTTATCTTTCTCTAGTATTTTTGCCTCTTTAGGATTATTGCACAAATATGACAAGTCTCAATACTCCCATGAGTAAAAAGCCTCATGAAATTTGCGTATTTAGACACTTATCAGCTCCTAATGGAGGGTGCCGCCCTTATCATCCCCCTGGTTGCCCCTTCAAGGAGACATACCTCTACCATACAAGGTTTGCTCCTCCCATTCGGTCTTAACAACAACCAGTTGTTTTCGCAGCCTCTTATCCCTTTTGCCTATATGGCTTATGGTTACGAGACTGCACCCTAAGTGGAGTTTTCTTCGGGCCGAGTACATCATATCCAAGACTTGCCAAGAATGGCCGAGACGCTTCAAACGCCCCAGGCACTCTTGGCTCAATCGTGTACCTCGGCGCCTTGATCGATTTCTGCACTCCTTAGGAGAGACCTTATTACCTTAGTCGCCCAACCTCAGTCATAAGCTTAAGCTAAGAATCCAAGGCGCCTCTCCCGGATGGGTTTAAAAACCCCAAGTCTCCATGACCCAGGTTCCGGGGCGGTGTAACCTTTACCTGAGCCATGTAATAGGTCTCCCCTTCAATGACGCACTTTAGGTCTAACATTTGCCTCTTGCGAAATTTTATTCGCGAACTAGGGTTTACGCCCAATTTGGGTGCCTCTGTCTGTTTTTGTTTATTAAATCTTTAATTCTCTTTTGTAATATTCATAAATTCTGCGAAATTATCGCATATCTTTCTCTGTTCCGTATGATACATTTTATGTGAAAATATCGCATAGTTGCTTCTTTAAAAGTAATCTCTGCGAAATCATCACATTTTTCATTCTTTGAACATAACTTCTGCGAAATTAACGCAGATCTCCAATTTTTTTTTTTTTTTTAGATAACAACCTCAACTTTATTTTCTTCTTTGCTCAACTTCATTCATTCTCATTTCACATTTTGAGCTTCTTACTTTAATCACCTTGTGTTTGTGCTTCCTTAAGTTCTCGCACACTATCAATGATCTTACTTCGCAAAACATTCTTTTCTTGTTCTGGGTCATCACCATCTCTTGTACCATACTTCTGCAGATATTTTTCGTCATACACCACAGTTTTCACTCCATCTAGTTCATACTTTCCTTCTTCAAGTACCGTTGTTACTGCGTATGGACCTTCCCATCTGTTCACATGTTCATTTCCATTATCTTTCTAAAAAATTGGCTGTAAAAGTAATACCAACTCTCCTTTGCGAAACGTTCGCTGATGCTCCTTCTCAGCAACCATTGTTTTCACAGAAGTCCCTTCTCTTCCATGTTCCACTGCGTCTACCATCAATCGTTCGCTTCTTTGTTTTTCTTTGACATTGTGCTTCAAGTTGATCTTTTTAGTTGCTCTCTCTTCATATTTTTCTAAGTCGATTGCATGAAACTTTCTCCCCTCAACCCAATCTCCTCTTATAATCCCAACACCACTAGGGTGAGGAAACTTAATGCATTGATGGAAGATTGAAGCTACTCCCAGAATCCCATGTATCCATGGTCGACCAATCAACGCGTTGTATGGCGACTCTACATCAACAATACAGAAAATAATCTCAGAAGATAATCCCTTCAAAGGAATTCGCATGGTAATCTCTCTCTTGGGCTTGTTCGCAGTACCATTAAAACCATAAATCTTATAAGTTGAAGGTATCAAATCTTCATCCTTCCCCCCATAGTTTTGTAGGTATGGTAGAATAGAATATCTACAGAACTTCCAGTATCAATCAATATTCTATTGATCGCCCACGAATCCTCGGCTTCATCATCTTCATCTTCTTTTGGTTTCGGGTTGATATCTAACTTTACCACTAAAGGATTATCATGCATTTCTCCTCCTTCGGGAATTTTTTCAGCTGTAAAGGAAATATGCTGTTTCTGCCATTCTTTTAGTGGCGAGACTTTCGCAATATTCATAATTTCTTTACCATCAACATCTCTTGCGAACACTCTGCTCAGAACGTTATCATGAAAATATTCTATTGTGTTACATGAATGTACAATAGAATTGCAGAATATATTTTTTTTCTTTCGACCCGACTTCAATTAAAAATGTATCTTCTCTTTTCGCTACATTTGCTCTGCGATCCTCTGGCGGTGGTGTTAATGGCAAAGGTTGCGGTTGTCTTATCAAAAAATGGTTCAACTTGCCTTGGTCTATCATTCTCAGGAAAATTTTCTTTATATTTCTGCAATCATTTGTGGAATGTCCATGAAAATGATGATATGAACAGAATTCATGAGTTCTGTATTTCGGTGGTGGCTCCTTCCCCATGTTCCAAGGTGATGGGATATCTTCCATCAAAATTATGGCTTCCCATATATTTTCCACACTAGCATTCAAAGGAGGCATTATTTCTTCCCATACTACCCTGTTAGATCCTTGTCCCTTTTGATAGTTATTCTTCTGTCCTCGATAAGTTTCTTGAGGTTGATAAAGTCTCTGAATTTTGTTATTTTCCCCGCGATTATAGAATCTCCTCTCTTTCTCGAACTCTTCTTGATCTCGACTTCCCATCGCAACTAGCTTTTGTTGACCTTCGATTTCCATTTCTTTTTGCAAATCTTGCGAAGTGGTCGCTACTGTGTTTGCTAATGTGGGCAATAAACTTGCGTTCGCAATTGTTGAGCTTGTATTCGCGACTGGGTATGACTCCATCTCATTTTGTCTCTCCTCAAGAGCAATGTATTCCTCTTGGAATTCTCGCAACTCAGTCATTGTGATAGTATTCTTGGTCCTAAATATTTGAACATACAACAAATTTGTTGCGAACATTGCATTAATGAATGATAATATAAGGTATCTTTCATCCACACGGCCTGCCATGTTACTACACATTATCTTCCACCTCATAGTTAAGTGCTTCAGACTTTCGCCAATTCTTTGTTTCACTCCAAATACATCTTCAATGCCAGGACGCAATGAATTGTTGCTTATGTAAGCTCCTAAGAATACCATTTGTAATTTATTAAAAGGCGCTATGGTATCCTTTGGCAATCCTTTAAACCATTTTAATGCCTCTCCCGTTAAACTTGATGCAAAGTATTTACACAACACAGCGTCATGCTTCTCCCATTGCAAAATGCACCTCACGTAATCTTTAATATGTTGAACGACACAAGTTGTCCCATCGAAAATGCTGGTTAATGTAGGTAAGTTTCATTTTGGCGGTATCCCCCTAAATTGTACTTCTTGTGTAAACGGCATCTTCGTAGCTTCCTTTATTGCCTCATCAAGTTGTCTTCTACCTCCTTCTCTTCTATTACTGAGCATTCCCCTCATCTCTGCCAATTCTCTTAAAATTTGTTCATTCGTACCTTACCCTTGGTCCATTGGTTTCCTTAATCTTGTTTCTCTTCTTCTACGTTCATATCTATCTTTCCTTGCGAGATTTTGTATTTCCTCTTCCGCTTCTTCTTCTCGCCGCCCTTTGCGATCGTCTCTTTTACCCCTTTCATGCGTTCGCACATGGTTGCGTCTTTCATCTTTTCCTCTGCGCTCTATTTGTCCATTAATATTATCATTGTTGCGAATCCGTTCACGCCTCCCTTCTTGGTTATCATGATTGTTTTGACGTATAGCTTCCTGAAACTCTTGTTCTTCAATTTCTGCCCTTCTTCTTTCTCTTTCGCAATCTATACGTGTTTGTTTGAAATTTCGCCTCTCAATCTCGGCTTCCCTTGTTTGTCGATTCCTTTGCATTTCTCTTTATAATATCCTTCTTCCTTTCTCCCGGTTTTCTTCGCCATCTTGATTACTTCGTCCATGACGTTGTTCGTCTCTCTGATCTCTATCATTTTGTTCGATATGATAATTTTCTCCACATTGAATATAACGATCTTTATTTATTTCTCCCTCTTCACGATGTCCATCATCAGGATTTTGCATATCTTCTTGAATGTTCTCAACAACACCTACTTCAAGTAAATTTCGTCTTACTTCACTTCTAATTGATCTTGAATTTGATCTTGTAGTGCTTCTCGACCTTGTATTTTGTAGGCTTATATTTTCCATTCTTAACTCATGATTTTGTCTTGTTAAATTTGCACGTTCTTCTGCTTCTAACCTCCTTTCTTCAAAGATCCTATGTCTTAGTGTCTCTAGTGTTTCGTTCCCCTCTTATCCATGGATTATTCCTCCTTCTACTCGCCTCAATTGATGTGTTTCTTCTATTTCCTCTGCTGATTCCATCCTCCAAGTGTGTACACTGACTCTATCGTAATCGATGTTTTCATCTTGTATTGGTGTCTGCTAAATCGGGAATTGAATTCGTTCTTCTCCTTCGTTCCTTGTTCCCATCCTAGAAGATTCTCTCATCTTCTTTCTCCTTCTTCACGGGATTCTTGTGCTCGCTACGCTTACCCTTTTTTTCAATTTTAGTGATCTCTTATTAATTTCACAAATTCTTTACTAATCTCTTAAAACCTTCCTCAAATCATTCCCTGTTTCTAGCGCCAATATGTGGTTGCAGGATTTCCTACAACCACACCCCTCAAAGATTGTACACTGTTCTAATTAAATTCCATGATTAATTAACAAAATTTTATTTATCTTTTTGTAAATGAATCTTACAAGAGTAATAAGAATACAAGGAAATCAAAATAACTCTGGACTTTCTCTCTCATATTTGTTCTCTTCTTACTCTCTAAAAAATCTCTCTCTATTTTGACTTTGCTTGGTCATTTATATAGGACGTTACATAGTGGATGACAGCTAAGCCAGCCTTTATTTTCAGATCTGACCTGCGTCATTCTCGCAAGCTTACAAGGACTCTCTTTGCAAGGTAATCCCGATCTTCGCAGAATCTTCACACTTTCCTAATGACTAAGCTGACGTCACTCGTTACATCACTTCTCTATCACTCTGCGATGACCTTCGCAATCACCCATTAATCAAAACTTCGCTGAGGTATAACTGTTGCGAGATTCGTTTCCTACAACCATAACGGAGATGAAGCTGAGAAATGCATGGCAGAGAGATGAGATGGACGTCGGACGATGGTTGCCACTGATGATCACGGGAGGATTGAAGATGTCGTTTAGTGGCAGTAATGATGACTACGGAATAGTGACTCCCGGTGATAATGGATTGACTGGTGATTGGCAGAATAAGCTTATGTTCGAATCTGGAGTTTCTGCTGCTAAAGTCGTAGTTCGAGAAGGAAACTGAAGTTTTATAATTTGTCACCGATGAAACACGGCTATGAATGGTTGAGATGGGAGGTATTTGGGAAGATCCAAAAGATTCTTCTCGTAAACGTATGATAAGAGATAAATAGTCAGTTCCACTTGACTAACAGCTAAGCTACAAAATGGTCTAGATCTTGACAGTTGAGTGCAAACCCAATAGGCTATTGAGCCAAAATATTTTACACGACCAGATTAAGGGTGCGGCTATTCTATAATGTGTGGCGAGTTTGGCAATCCACCTTGCAAGTGGTTTGATGCACGGACACAATTATTAAGGAGGTGCACTTTCCTATCTTAGCTAGGTTTTCTAGTTTCTTCAAGAAGAGGCTACAAAAATCTATATATAGAGAAGCCTAGATACAATTTGAGATATCTTCTACTCACCGTTTTTCTCCCTCATAGGGGGGAGAATTATCTTTTTTCTATATTCTTTTTATTGTCAATGATGAATTCAAAGTTCTAATTGTGAAGCTCAATTATTTACAAGTTTATTTCAAGTTTTAAAGTTAATCATTGTGGATTGTTTTTAATATATCGAAGGTATATGATTGATTCTTAGATTGGTTTGGGTGGCCAACTAGATTATTCTATTAATCATTCTAATGCTAGTAGAGAGTTAACTCAATCCGTAATTGTCGCTTACCTCCTACACAAGTAGAAATTGCAAGACCTTGCGGATGGATTATGTGGAGCAATTGCGAGTAAAGACAACACCATTAAGTGGACCGAGAGTAACGAGTTTAACTGCCGGGATCAAACCTAAATTCATAAATCTTAATGCGTTCGGGGAATTACATCCTTCAAGAGAACCTCGAGGTGGTTCTTTTGAATAGAATCCAGTAGTCGAGCGCTTCCGTATCCGGAGATACAAGGAGTTTTGGGGATAGCTAAGCGTACCTGCTTTCGTACAGTTGGTGACAATTGATTCTAACAAGAGATAAACGGGTACAATGTTGAGTTAACGGTTAGTAACGACGAAATATTTCTTCATCCTCTTTATCTTATTATCCTTTTAATCCTACTTTTATATTCTTGCTAATTTTGATAGCATATCAATGGCATTAATCCTCGTGGTAACGATCCTTACTACCGCTTTATTACTTGTTAATTAGTGGGAAACATCTTATTATTTTGTTGAGTAAACGACGCTCATTACCTGCTGCAATATCTAGCTAATGTAACAAATCTATCCTTTATTATAACTAAGATAAGAAGTTAGATTTTATAATCTGCACATAGCACGCTAAGTACGTGACTTCTTGGGCTGGGCTTCCCTTCCCTCGAAGTCACGTGGTAAGCGTACTATGTGTCGTATTGTGCCTTGCCAGAAATTTAGATGTGTCATGATGTGTCCTGCAAGACCAAGTGTTATTCTTATTGTGTTGTGCCAGAACAATAAACATATGGTCTGTATAGTGTTGGGTCCACTGAGCCTACTCCCCACTGAGGAAACCCGTCTCCTTTCCCCATAGTAAAGTTAGTAGTAATTACACGAGATCTCCAATGAGCGGAGACTCGAACTGCTGACCTCCTGCTTGAGAATGAGACTCCTGGCCAACTGGGTTAACCCCAGATGGTTTCAACATAACGATGCTAAATGTCAAAAACTTAAATAAAGTGTTTTTCTGTGAAATATATGTACAAAATGGGATGTATTGTGCTATATTGTGTAGTATTTTATGTCGTGCTTTTATAACGTGATATGTTATTCTATTCCACATGCTTATCCATGCGGTGTGTTTTCTTGTGTTACTATGCCAATTAGTCTGACCTAGCACAGTCCAGAAAATTACCATGAAGTGCTAGACTAGTAAGTTACATATTGGGCTTGTGAGGGTAAATTACCCAATGGATACGTGTCAACATCCCAAGGGATGAATCCATTAAGGGGAAATCTCGGAGGACGACCATTAATGGGAAGACATCCCCTCTCTTAAAAAGTCTAGAGTAAGCCAACGGGCGCCTCAAGCCCAACAGATAAGTACGCACTAAAAGTGTAGACGTGGCGATAAAGGCGGGGCAGTTACAAAGTTTTCTTCCCATCATGCCCTTCGAAAGTTGCAAAGAAAAGGAGCAAAATGTGAGGGTAAATTACTCAATGGACACGTGTCAACATCCCAAGGGATGAATCCATGATAAAATGATGATATAGGAGCATCGAATCATACTCCGAAAAGGTGAGTTTTTCTGAATCGAGACGCCTGCTACAACGTCACATGAATGACGCATGTAAGGAGTGGTCTAATCTGCTCAGACGGTCAAGACTAAAAATAAGAACTTCAATTAATGAAGGATAAGAAGAGACGTGGACGAATCTACATCGTAACAGAAGGCTCGGGCGATTTATATTACGACCCAGATGTGGTACAGCACGAGGTTCTCCAAGGAAGAGCTACACGATGACGAGCAGAGCGAGACAACTCGGGAGGAGCCAAGCAAGCCGTCACGAGGGACAGTATAGAACCCGTCTGAAGCAACGAAGACGATGTACGATAGCTCCATCATCTCGGCGAGACCAGACCTACACGAGTCTAATTTGCCTATAAATACCAATCCATGTAGAAGGAGATGGACTACTTATGTAACATTAGATGGTCTTTCTACAGAGAATTCCAGAGAGAGATCTAGACAGAGAGAGAGTAAGAAATCTAACTGATATTTGTAGCTCTTTCAAGGGTAAGACCTTATAATCAATAAACAAAACATCTTCTTTCCCGTGGACGTAGGTCTTCATGGTCGAACCACGTTATATGCTTGTGTTAATCTTTACTTTTCATGTTCTTTACATCTTGTTCATCTTGAATCTTGAATGTTTTAGTAGTTTATAGCCTTTAGATTCACTTAGGTGTAGTCATCAGAAAAGATGCAACTACAGGGGCTCAAATTTTACCATGCTAGACTATTTTCGTGCTGCCACGGGCACGCTACAGCCTTTTTGTGACCATTTGCATTTGCAGATATGCATATGTATGGACTATGGAAGAATGCTTTATTACGTAGGGACAAACACAAATCAATTCATGATCAACCACGAAATAGAATATTATGATGCAAGTGGCAGGATAAATTTATGCAAGGATTTGAATACAAATTGACTTGATAGTGTGCGTTCCGCGCACGGTGGCTACAGACTTTATGGTCTACATCCCGACGAGTTGTCTTTGATGCTGGACGATTACGATGTATGGAAGAATGGTTTATTACGTAGAGACAACCACAATTAAAATTCATGATCAACTAAGAAAAGGAACATTATGATGCAAGTTGCAGGATGCATTTATTTAAGGATGTGAATACAAATTGACTTGATAGTGCGTCTTTTTGTCTACATTCCGACGAATTGTCTTTGATGCTGGACGATAACGATGTATGGAAGAATGGTTTATTACTTAGAGACAAATACAACTCATTTCATGATCAACTGAGAAAAGGAATATTATGATGCAAGTTGCAGGATGTGAATACAAATTGACTTGATAGTGTGTGTTCGCGGCACGGTAGATACAGACTTTTCTGTCTACATTCCGACGAATTTTCTTTGATGCTGGACGATTACGATGTATGGAAGAATGGTTTATTACTTAGAGACAAATACAACTCATTTCATGATCAACTAAGAAAAGGAACATTATGATGCAAGTTGCAGGATGCATTTATTTAAGGATGTGAATACAAATTGACTTGATATTGCATTAGGAGCACGTTACAGACTTTTATGTCTACATTCCTACGATTTTTCTTTGATGTTGTACGACGACGATATATATGGAAGAATGGTCTATTACATAGCGACAAACACAATTGGATTCATGTCATTTCATGATTAACCACAAAAAAAGAATATTATGATATATGCAAGTTGCAGAATGCATTTTAGTGAGGATGGGAATGATACTTCGTACCAAGTCCGCTACAAAGTTTGTGTCTACATCCTGACGATTTGTCTTTGCCGATGCACGACTACGATATGTATGGAAGAATGGTTTATTACGTGGAGACAAACACAATCCAGTTCATGATCAACCACGAACGTAAGGATGCGAAGACAAATTGACTTGATATTGCAGTCCGGGCACGCTACAGACTTTTCTGTCTACACACCGACGAGTAGTCGTTGATGCTGGAAGATTACGATGTATAGGAGAAAGGTTTATTACATAGAGACAAGCACAATTAATATTCATGATTAGTTGAACGTCGCTATTCAGTGAACAACAACCAGGTCCAAGAAGAAGAAGACGTTAATCTCTAAAAGATGCAAGTTGCATAGTGGTTAATTTATTTAAGGATGTGATTACACATTGACTTCATATTCCTCACTCGGCAGCTGGGTTGCACGGACATGGACGCGGTTGCACGGACACGACGCGGCGCTGACGCGGACACAACCGAATATTAAAAATACTAGGACGCGGACACATATATATATAAATATAAATATAAAATATTATAAATGTATGCATAAATTTCATGTCCAAAAAAAATAGATAATATATAAATGTTAAAGAAAATCTAAACTAGGGTATGATTAATTTTAATAATTAATGAATGCAATTGATGTAAATCTGACTAAATTCAAAATATAATTCTGACGAAATTGAAAATATGTATAGACAATATCAAAAACCAGCGCTGGTACGCTTGTCTGGTGGTCATGGTAAGGAGTTACAGGTAGGTGATTCGAATCTATTCGCCAGCAATTAATTTTTGAGTCTGCGTCCCACACCAGAATATATCGAAGGCTTTATTCATGACAGAAAAGTAAAATCTTGTAGTCCCTATATCTCCCTTATAAAGCATATAGCATGGACAACTTAGCCTAGATAAAGAGCGGGATGCATTCTAGGGATGCTAATTATGATTAATCATTATGAGTGTTTTATTAATTAGTGAAAGCTAAAATCCACGGTTGTGGTTTGCTCTAATTATGATTAATCATTATGAGTGTTTTATTAATTAGTGTCTCATTAATTAGTGTCTCATTAATCTCTCATAATTAATTATTAAATTTTCATCATTAAATGTCCTCTTAATTAATCTAATAAATGTGTAGTTTTTATAATTATCACTACTTACTTCTTCCACTAAAATTAATCATTATGAGTGTTTTATTAATTAGTGTCTCATTAATCTCTCATAATGAATAATTTACTTATATTTTCATCATTAAGTGTCCTCTTAATAAATATGTATTTTACATTATTATTGCATTAGTAACTTTTTGTAATGAATATTTTAATAATCTCCCACTATAAATGGCTTATAATTATCTTAATAGATATACTTTCATTAAATTTTTTTATTATTTTCTCATTAGAAACTTTTCATTGTAAATACTTTCATTAAATAAATAATAAATTTGCTAAATCCATGGACAACTTAGCCTAGAGAAAGAGCAGTCAAAATTCATTCTTGGGAAAGCTAAATCATGGATATGGTGTTTCCACAAGTGATGTCTTGGATCGAAAGTTAAAATAAGTCCAACGGTCTAAATTTGCTTATAGTATTAATGTTCCACTAATCTTTTCATAATAAATTTTTATTAATTTCTCATAATGTCATTAATTATCCAAATAAATATCTCATAATAAATTTGTTTATTAATTTCTCATTGTGCTATTAATCATCCAAATAAATAGATAAATATATATGTATGTATATATTAATAAATAATAAATTTGCTAATTATTAAACATATCAATGAAAATTTATGGTGGTTGTGCTGATGGGGGTGTTGGCGGTAGTGGTGGTGATGTTAGTGGGGGGGTGGAGGAGGCGATAACGATATTTAGTGGTGGTAGAAGACTGAGCCGTAACCAACCCATGAAAAGGATAGGTGGTTGCCTACGTACCCTGGTGGGCATGTTAAATTTACACATCTATTTTTTTTATATAATGTATGCGCTAAAACTACCATTTTTACCATCTTGCTCACCCTAATTTTTTATTATTTTTCATAATTAAATTTTTAGCTCCGCCCCCGGCAGAAGAAATGATGATAATGGGTGGTTCAATGATTGTGTGCGTTTGTGAGCAATAGTGAAGAATGTTAATTATCTGTCATTACGGAACAAGCAACGTTATATTGAGGAAGTTGTATGGTTGATCGTTTACAATGTTTAAATAAACTCGGTTACGATACAAAATAAAACATGACGGTTAGAAAAGAACCTTGCACGATTTTCCCTTTATATAGTAACAAGAAATGAACGACACATGTAAAAATTAACACACACGTACACACAATTTTACTTACTATCAAGCATGTGTCTTCACGGCTGGACAAAGTTGCAGCTCAGATTTGTTTAGAGGGCAGATAAATCTATTGTTGTGATTGTCCGCATAAACTCTTATAACAGACTTATATGATTAAAAGTTCCAAGCATATACAATAGTCTTAATTTGTTTATGTTAATTTCTCTTAAAAATTATTATATTAATTTTTGTTAATAAATGTCTCATTAACTATCATAATTAACACCGCACGAAATCATTGTTTTTGTAACGTAAAAAAAACGTTACTAAATATTTATTGTAGCGTCAAAAAAAAATCGTTGAAAATATGTCGTTATTATTAGTGTTATAATAATTTATCTACAGTTAACACAGTTACAAAAATAATTAACTAAGAAACGACTATATTTATGCGTTGTAGAAAATGGACGGTTGTCAAACTTATAGATGAAGGATAAAAATAGGTCCGAGAAACTAAGAAAAAAATCATTGCCCACAACTCTAATTTCATCATACTTTTTTTTAGTAGTTGAGTTGTTTTTTAAAGAACACGCAATTGGGGATATCAAAACTAATTGGGGGATATAAGTACATGACAAAATAGGGATCCAAATAGCAAAGCTGGGTCACCCCTCATGTAATTATTTATTTTAATTCCTAATCTAGCCCTCACTAATCAAGTTTAGTGGTTAATAATAATTAGTAAAAACTTAAGTATTTTGGGGGATAGATTAGTGTGTATTTTTATTAGAATTTGTGTGAGTGAAGTGAGAGTAGGAGGGAAAAAAATATTTGAGAGGGAATTTTTTTTGTGAAAATGGAGGATGATTGTGAAGAGAGAATTGCTGCTAAGAGGTTGAAAATTTGATTTTTTTTTCTTTGAATCCACCATTGTTGCAAATTGAAAAAGCTCGGTGCCGGCATGGTATTCAACCAAAAAACCATGCCGGCATTTGCTTGAAATTTTCATAAATTGTTTGCCACTACGGGGGGGGGGGGGGGGGGAATTTTTGGTTTTGATCTTCAAAACCTTTTTTTTTTTGTTCTAATCAGTCCACTTCCGGCACAGTTATCTAATTTTCGAGCATGTCGGCACTGCTTCCGGCATAGTATGCTGCTTAAACTTCTATGCCGGCACATGATGAAAAGTATCCAGAAAATTGATTTTTTTTTCACTTGACTACCGGCCTGGATAGATTTATATCGAGCATGCCGGAACTCAGTACCGGCGTGGTCTTCATCCTAAATAACAATGTCAGAACTCAGTACCGGCGTGGTCTTCATCCTAAATAACCATGTCCGAACTCAGTACCGGCGTGGTCTTCATCGTAAATAACTATGCCGACACTCAGTACCGGCATGGTCTTCATCACTACCGGCGTGGTCTTCATCCCTACCGAATTTTAAAAAAAAAAAATCAAAGTGAGGAGCCGACAGAGAAGGAGAATGGAATTTGAAAGGAAGTGAGAAATGTTTCGAATTTAAAAGGGAGTAGGGTATTTTTATGTTTGATTTAGCTTTTATTGTTTTAAAGGGTAGTTTTGTATTTTTGCCCCCAAAAACACTCTTAGCAGAAACTATTGGTCGGGGGAAGTAATTCATATCCCCAATTAGTTTTGATATCCCCCAATTGTGGGTTCTTTTTAAAGCCATCCCAGTCAAGACAAAAAGGGAGAAAGAGAAGAAATATGAGATGCAATCATACAAATTCAAACAAATGACATAGAAATGAAATATGTAAAGTAGAAAAATTTACATTTATTTTTATTTTTTGAAATTTATTCTTGGGAAAGCTAAATCTACTTTGTAAAATTTTCAGTTTAATTAATTTTCAATAATAAATATTCTATTGATATATTTCATAATAAATGTTTCTTTATTTAATTAAATAAATATATATTCATTAATACAATGCATAATAAATTTATTTTATATTAAACAATATGCGTTAATGGTGGTTATGATAGTGGACGGGGGTGGTGGATCGATGGTGGGGATAATGGTGGTGGGTGTTAGTGAGAATGGTGGAGTGATGACGTTAATGATGGTGGTGGTGGAAGAAGTAGTGGTAGTGGGATGAGAAAGGTGTCATAAGGTAGATAAATTATTTAGTTACACTTGGTTTAATTTTTTTAATTTGATGTTAGTTTTTAATTTTTTTTCTTTAATTTTTTTATTTTTTTTTAAATTAAAATAAACACTAAATGCCAAATTTTTCTAAGAAGAATATAGATCAATAGCTGTGGTTTTAAGATTTTTCAGGTCGGGGCAGGAAAGAAGATGAAACCTATTAAAAAAAATTGACCAATACAAGGCTACACACGAATCAATTGTAATTGATTTAGTTTCTCATATCTCTCTATATACCCATTTTCTGTCATGAAAAATATATTTTTCATGTGATTATGCATGCTTGAGAAATAGTTGGTAATATGTAAAGAGATAAGATAAGTAGATAAGAAACGAAATGGATCAAGAATTACAGATTACATTTGGAAATGAATAAATTTGGAAATTTTTATCACCAAAGGCAGAAAAATAATTCTTGAAGCTAACATATTTTGTAAGATTAATCTGATTGATATTGAAGTATTTTGTGTTTTCAATTTTGTTACAAATTCGGTGAACGACTTTTGATGATTTATTTCTTTTTGAAGTAAGGACACTACTTTGTTTTGAAGAAGAGAATGAAGTAGTGTTCTACTACCCATAGGCCCGTAGGATTTTGCGGAATTGGTTAACGATTAAATATGACTGTCCTAAAGGATTATATAACATACAAACATAATATTAAAGGATTTGCGGCTAAGAACATGTTTATTAACAACCACCTCAAAAACAGTTAGACTTGGATCGACTTGATCCATTGTATGCAAACAATTATGATATGTATGAACTGATGGATATAATTGAAATACATACGGCACGGGCTAAGCCCTAGTATATATATAGGAGATATCTATTTCCAATGTGATTTCTTCCATATATATCCTTATTAAAGAATATGATATTCACAAACTAAGTTGATATTTTTAGCAATTCCCAAAAATAATTATATTTTTTAAATATTTTAGTGGGAAAAACATTTTTAATATATTTATATTTTCCATATTTCCTAGACAAATGTATTGGGAATTGATGCGGATAAATCAGGTACAATTATGAAAATTTATAAAAACCAAAAATTTTGTTATTCTAAGAGAATTCCACTTTTTCGCCTATATATAGGAGACGGAGGGAGTATTTCATCTGTTTTATATAGCTGCGAAAAGTTAATATGCCGAATGGATTTCAAATGCATGATAGGTAAGGTTCTTCCCCTACTGCGATCACTTTGGGCTTGGCAAAATCTTACGTAACTAATGATTTTTACGACTAGAACTGATGCTCATCGATCACGTCATTCGCTATGAACAGCTGATCCATGGTCCATCCTCTTTAAAACAGAGAACACAGAGTTGGAAAATATTTGTAGCACAGTTGATCGACTTTATTTGGTCTCCGGAGTAATTAAAACATATAAACATATAAACATATAGTCGAGGAAAAAACACGTAATATATAGTCGAGGAAAAAATAAAATCGAATATTCTCTGTTGAAAAATATTTTTGATAATATATAGTCGAGGAAAAAACACGTAACGTAATCGATGAACCAAAAGCTTAATTATTTCTGAGCATAAAAACAAAATGACACTTCTAAAAGAATAAGTCTTGCAAATTAAAATACTTTCTCCTTTCCGTTTTGCTGGATGTATTAAGGTTTTTTTTATGTTCCAAAATAGATGAGTGTTTAGATATTTTTCTCAAATTCTCACTAATTTGTCCTTGCTTTGGAATTATACCATACCATTAATTTTCATTGAAATTAGTAAATGGATAATTAATCTAATTTTTAAATCCACTCCATGGAGGATAAATAGTCTATTCCAAATAAATTACAACGGGATTCGTAATTTACATTAAATATAAAAACTAAAAACAAGGTGCTTTAAATTTTAGAAAGCTATTAATATGGGTAGATTTGAAAAAAAAAATTACTCTCTATGTTATTTCTTAATCTGCATAAAAATACAACATCAAGTAAAATGGAACGAAGGGAGTATGTAAGTTTTTCAAATGCTGAACTCACAAAATATGAACCATATTATTGGGCCTCGGGGGAAGTTTTGGGGACTAGTTAAATGACAAAAACGTATTTTGATATCCATATCCTAAATGTGTGGATAGGGGGATCTTATCATTTAGAAAGTCAAAAATATCCTTATCCATGTAGCAACGGTGGGACAAAGTTCCAAAAAGGGTTTGCAATAGTGTCACTCTGTTGCGAAAGTTGACGGTGTAATTATTCGCAACGATTACTTCAATTACAAATTTTCAGTTGCAACAGCTTCCAACTATTGCAACGCCAAAAGATCGCAACTGCAATAAGTTGTTGCGCAATTTTTGTAACAACAAAACCAAGTTATGTCCGATCAAAACCAAGTCAAGATTAGCGTTCCCTATAACAACATCAAGTTACTCCTATTCATTTGGAAATCAAATTAATCCAATAATCCAAAAAAACTATCAAAAGATTTAAGTTTTAATGAACATTATTAACTGACTTGTGACTTCATTTTACATGTTCAACAAATTACAATCTCTCACGTTCCAAATGTGAAAACAATTACACAACACTACAGATATCTGAAAAGTATACATACCTATAGACAAACTATAAATAAAAATAAACAGAACTTTTCAATTTTAAACGGAAACAAAACATGGAACCATTGGTGAACCTGAACTGGCAGAATTATTGACCAAGAAATCCGGCCAGCTACTTGTCGAGCATACTTTCCTGTGAATACAAGGAAAACAATACAATAGTAATTGATCTTAATGAACTTGTCTAATGAAGACAAGAGAAACAATATAAGTTCAAAGCATACGAACTAATAACGTTGACGGGCTTAGTTGAAACCAAAGCATTCAGACCATTACCAGATCACGATGTACCAATGAAGGGCCATGAATACAAATTCTTTGACCTAAAATGCTCTCAGTCGTTGGATACGAGATAAGATCATGGGCGGAACTATATGTAGACTTGGGCTGGCTTAGTCAAAGAAAACTCAACATTTTACAGTGGTTTTGGTTTGCAAAATACAATCATGTCTAAAAAATACGCTTACGCCGCCCCCACCAATCTGATTAGTTTTCAAGCCGCCCCACCATTATTTACCAGATCTGCCACCGGATAAGATGACCAGGTTTTGTTTTCTTGAAGCAGATAGTATGACCAGGTTTTGTTTTTCTTGAAGTAGATAGGATGACCAGGTAACCACGCCATATAGATTCCCGTGTGTCTCCTGGATGGGGATATAGCGAGCATTGCTTAATTTTTGTGTAAGTGGTTTAGCATTTATATAGAGTGAAGGTTGAGAAAATTGACTATTTCAGCCTTTAGGGAAACGGGCGGGTAGAGTTAGAATCTTTGAAAAGGGGAAAAATGTGCGAGTATGACTCGTTTTGACTCACCGATTTAAAAAAACCCTTTTATCACTAACCTACCCTCCCTGGTCGAGTTAGCTTAACTACCCCTGATTAGGTTAGGTTAGGTTAATTCATCTGGTTAGGTTAATTTGTACTGGTTGAAATACCAATGGAGGATATCACTTTCAACTTGAAGTAGAGTTGCTGAACCATTTTGAACATATTACAGTAGATTCCATCATTCTTGCCCAATTCATCTGTTTCTGGAGAAACCCCATCACCAGGCAAAAATTCGTATCCAGAGTAGAAAGGAGAAACGACCATGCTAATTACAACGAGAAAAGATACAAAGTTAATCTCATACGCTACCCAACTACCACTATTTTTGATGAAATCATTGATCATATCTCAATTTTCATCGGTGCATCCAACAATTCAACCCCAACCAAGGTAATATACGGTAGTAGATAATAATTGAACCTTTGGAATCAAGTGATGGCAAACAAAAATTGAAGTTCTCGACAAATTGAATATAGCATGAAAGCAATGGAAGCAAAGAGAACAACAAAATTTCTTACATGCTTGGCACCAGCTTCTGTTAGAGCTTCCTTGATTTCCAATGCAGATTCTCCATGTTGAAGTTTTTCTGCTAAACCCATTGTAGTTTTCTTTCGATTATTGATGGCATTGACATCAACAATAATAATAACTAAGTAGAAGGTACACTATCTGAAATCACATAAAGAAAAAATGCTTTAAGTCAATTTATCTAGAAACCTTACAAGAGTGCACTACGTCATAAACAACAAACTTTATAAACTACCAACCCTAAGAATGAAAAATCCCTGATAATGAGCGATTCTGAGAAATGAAAGCAAGACTAGGAGATCGGAGAAACAAAATACTAATAGCCAATGGAAAAATAAAATAAAATGAGAAAACTAGACGGAGAATAAAAAACTTCTTCAGAGAACAGGGCATGTTACCACCAACTCAATATAGATAGAGCAGTGACAAAAACTACATGTGGTCGACATTTCCTAATAGCCATATGAACAACATTATTTCCCTTATCGCGTGCATTCAATATAGAGAGATCGGCAATCAATAACTCCTCTTCTACAGACGGATCCTGACCTTTTACAGCCATATGAAGTGCAGTGACCTTCTTGTCTTTGATTCAAACGACTTCTGGATCTCTGTCTAGAACTTTATGTATTATAGTTTATACTCATCCATCCATCGTGTTGTACAAATATATATGAAGCACAAACCAATTTCGTTGGAACTTAAAACAATGTACCCAAAAAAAATTATTCTTGATTTGGTATTTCAAATTTATACTACCATCAAACCGAGCTACCCATCATAATTTATAGTACCTTCAAAAATAACATACTCATTTAAATTTATTCGACCATGTTATCCGGTTACCCAATTTATTTTATAGTACCTAGGTATAGCTCATTTGCCTGTTTTACCTTTAGTTACAAGAAAATCTCTTTGCAATCACTACACCATTTTTAGGGATTCGCAACAAAGATTCGCAACGGCATTAGGTCGGTTGCGAATCTTAGTTGCTAATTTTTCGCAACAGATAGGTGCCGTTGCGAATTTTGCAACCTCACAGGCAAAGTTGCAAATTGCAACTGCGCTTAGTTCAAGCGTGCGAACCACTTGCTTGGTCGGAACACTAGAGCTGATAAACACGCCCCAGTCAAACTTCGGTCAAGACTTTGTTTTTTTTTCCACCCTTAATCCAAGTCTAGGGTATGTCCTACCCTGAATCGGGTTCCATCTCATTTTTTCTCCGCCAAAACCAGAGACTCGGTCTCTCCTCTCCTCTCCCTCCTCTCCTCTCCGATGTGACACAATAATGTTGTAGAAAGTGGTAGTAAGGTTGTCGTTCACTTGGACTTGATGAAATCGATTCTAGGATTTAATAAAGAAAAATAAAGAATATAAAGAATATATACAATTTATGTCACCAGATAGAGAGAGTTACTGGGACTCGGGATTCCACCAATTCTTACATTCATGCGGTTCATCTATTAATTTCGGACAATTAAGGCTCATAAAGTAACAAACATCGACTCTAATTCTTTGCCAAGGTAGATTTTATAAAGAATTATATGTAACTCACAAGCATGGCGCATCTAAAGTACCTAAGACTAAGCATGCGACATCTAACGAATTCACAAATAATCAATAAAAATCATAAATCAATTATAATAGTGCAAATAGTCATAAAGGAATTAAATAGAATTACCACATGGGTGCAAAACAGACTTCCTCCGTCGTCCCAGGTGATGGGTTCTAGCTCATCATGGTGTAAACACGCTCAAAAATCATTATTAATGCTCAAAAATGGTTTACAAATGATGAACAAGGGAGAAAAGATGAAAAGCCTGATTTGTAATGATTTTAATTGTTACAAACGGATTATTCAGAGAACGATACATGTAAAGTGTTGTGTTCATTTGTTGATTTAAGTCTGCCCCAAAACTACGACCCACATATGCGAGTCATTAACACTTTTGTTGAAGAACGATCGTTACGAGGTATACATTCTTCGTGTTCTTCAGCTCATGCAGCAGCAGAAAACATTTCTCTGCAACTTGATTCTCCGGCTCTGTTGAGGCTCTATACCTCTCCCAAACTCTCTGTTCCCTTAAGTGAAACCCCTAGAGCCTATTTATACTCATCATGGCTAAGAAAATCCTCGCCATTACTCCAAATAATCTTCATAACTCGGCAGTAAAGAAAAATATTCTAAGAATATTTTCTTTCCCTAATAAATCTTCTGACGCTGTTTTCTCGTGTTTAAACACTCCAAACATGCTCAGTAAACATCCAAGAAGTGGTTACACGCGCTGTAGGCATACGCAAACCTGTGTTACATACTCAAATGACTCGGGAAGATAGCCGAGGAACCCGTGTTGCTCTGTTCACTTCAATCTTAATGCTCAACCAATTTCGATCAATTCCAACAACCATTCCACTTTGTTATCCGTAATAGAGTCTCCCCAATGATCCGAGCCATTGAGTCTCTCCAAAAACCTTCAAAACTCGAACGAAAAATCTGCGGTGAAAACTAAATTTTCCCGCCAATAGCAGATTTCAAACGGAGAAGATGGTTGCCCCTTAACAACAGCTTGGGTGCGAATATCACTTGGGTACCCCTTAGCGATTAGGTTACCCCTTATCCAACGGTGAGAGTCCGGATAACACGTGTCCTCCGGGCGCCTTTTAACACTTTTTCGAGCCGAATTTTCCAAAAATGTTTATTCCCCAAAAATACCTACACACACATAAAACACCATAATAAGTACAAAATCAAGTGCCAACAATATATAGTATTGAGGTCAAATTAGACACAAAAATGTGTCTATCAAATACCCCCGAACTTATTATTTGCTAGTCCTCGAGCAAATTTATTGTAGAAAATAAAAATCATTTGAACCCCTAGGTGGCCCTAGTGGCGGAGTGTTGTCTCCGGATGGTTTACCAGAGGTGTACCCACAAAAACTTTACTCCAGACCCTAGCTATCTACGAGTAACCTTGGAAGGCACTAAAGAATCTCCTTGGTTGGCATACTTATTGACTACGGGAGGAAGTACCCCGATGCGAAATTCCAATTGTTGTACACGAGTTTGCACTCAAGCATACTAAAATTCATATAAAGTGACAGAGCTCTACTCAGATAGTTTTTGGACATCATAAACCGGAGTCAACTAATCACATGGAAAGATTAAGAAGATGGATGTAGAGAAAAGCGTGGATGATGTTGACTAAGGTGAACCTATCCTAATGGTCGAGATCTTGGTCTGGACTAATATCAACACTTTGGCATATAAAAGGGAACCAGTGGTCGATAATCCTAACTCTAGGTCAACACAATTGGCATATACAAGGGTTCCAGGTGGTCAACTTTATTCAAATTTATTAGGTTGGTCGATGTTCTGGTCTCAATATATATATATATATATATATATATATATATATTTTTTTTTTTTTTTTTTGGTGTATCTCAGTCACTCTATTTCACCCTAGCAATGGTAAAGAAGAAAAAATAAATAAAAGAAGTGATCGGGATTCTTTCGATGTTTCCATCACGAGGATATGGCGAAACTACCATGTTTTCTTTTTCTAACACCCGAGCTCGTGCTTTTATGAATAGACTCTTTAGATGTTTTCATCTAATAAGATTGGTTCCTCAACTCCTACAACCAAGATGTTCCCATCCACTTAGATTAGTTAGTGCCAACCTTAATAAGCATAAATTTCTCTCTCTGGATTTTATTTATTGCAACTAAAAAGTTTCTCCTATACCCCCAAACTTAAATCTAACATTTTACTCAATATTCTAAAGATGAAATTAAAAGCATGAACAATGAGAAACTGTCACCACTTGAAGAAAAGAGTAAGGAAAGATATTACCGTGTTGCAAGAGCATGGGTTACCTCCCAAGAAGTGCTAAGTTTAAAGTCTTGACCCGGACATCGAAGGAATTAGTCACCTCATAGAATCATAAAGTAATAAATAGGAATAATTGCGGATCCCAAAAACCAAATAGGGCTATCACAAGTAAAAGGAATCTGCAATATCCCAAGAAAATTAGCAAATAAAACACACCCTTGTCTAGTTTCCTGTTTAAGACAACTACATCTAGTTGTGGTTCAGGTTCAGGTTCTATAACCGGATCTAGATAACATATTTTCATGGGTTGCATTTCCTCAAAAGTTGAATCCGAATGTTTAGGTTCTAGAGTCTGGAAAAACTCAAATAAAAGCTTAGAAGCACATAATAATAACCTAAATAATTGCGGATCCTCGAAGTCAATCAGACTTGACTCATACAGTTGACCACAGTAGTGGTCATTCTTAAGCAAATGTGTCGACCCTAATTTGCTAAAGTAATTAGGTTTAGTCTCAAAACTTAATAATTGACACATCTTATACGTTCCCACAATTGGAAGGAAGGTTTTTGGTGGGAAAACAAAGTCAATCGTGGTATCATTGCTCCTAGGTTAACCACATCAACCGAGAGGATGGGTTTCTAACAACCGAACTTCTTTATGGACACAACTAGGTTCAGGGAAAAAGTGTATGAAGATAATCTTTTAAAATGGTTGAGGCACATATGTCAAGTCCCAAGTTAGGGACTTTTCTAAGAGTTAAAGCACATGGAGAATGATAATCACCCCCAAACTTAGAGTTTTCAGTGTCTCTATAAAGACAAGTCACAACTTCCCTAATTTCAAGGCCATCTGATTCCTGAAAATGGTCAATTGATTCTTCTAAGTCAGGTACATCCTCACTCATCTCTACGAGTTCATTTTCTTTTTCTAAGTCTATTGTTTCTAAATCGCTAGACTCAAAATATACTCGTTCCTCTAAACCATCATTGGCTTCGTAATCAAAAGGAAATACTACATCGTCTAAAACGGGGGTATCTCTAGTCAAATCCTCATCCTTTTGAATAGGTGGATAATTATTAAAATTATTTGGATTTGAACTAGAAATAATATTATCGTTATAAAGTTCAATCGGAGTAACAAATTCCTGATCACTATGCCTATTTATTTCGAATTCAACACTATCCTCATCATAATCATTATTATAAAAACATGAAAATGGTTGAACCTCATTTAAACAAGTAGTGTTACCAATTCTAACATCGTCATCTTGATTATGCGAATAAATATCCTCATTTTCATGGGTATTATTGGAAACACTGTTTTGGAAATTAAGATTATTTCGAGCAAGTTTTTCGACAATCCTATTTGTACTTTCAGTAAATTTCTTAAGAGTTTCTTCCAAAGACATCCTAGTTAACTGCTCTGGGGACTCATTTGGAATATTTAAGGTTTCCTTCACAAATAAGGAATGACTCTTGAAAGCCTCTTATAGAGAAATAGAGGGATTGTTCTGCTCATATGACTGGTGAGTATGCGAATAGTAATTGGGTTCACAATGGTATGAACCATAACCTTGAAAAGGTGGATGCTCCCAACCACTATTCATACTATGGTCATAAAAAGAGTGATGTCCATATTGTTCAGTTGGATATTCATATTCATTGTGATGGCTATTATAATACCAGTTTGACATCCTAACTGCAAGGGAATTCTACACAAACACAAACAAGGCTAACTCGACCACAACAAACCTACTGATTTCTAGAAAACAAAAATCATGATGGCTCCACTTAGATTGTTTCTAGACAGCTTCTAATCCTTCGAAAGGGAATTCGTTACAATTTAAGCAAACCCCTATGGAATCAATCCGAGTTTAAGTAAGCTGAATAGAGGCGAGGGAAGCTGCGTGGAGCTTTGATACCCAAGGCCTCAGCGCATTACAAGGCGGCGCAGTCACGCATTCAACTTACAGAAACCATCATGAACTTCGAAGTATGCTTAAAGAGTAACCAATATTTTTCGAATGACTTTCCTATTAAGCTCGTTACCCTATCAGTTTCGTTCTAGTCAAAATTTTAGGCTTAGGTTCGTGTTTGGTTTCGTTTTCCTAAGGTGGGCAAGAAGAGAACGGTGATGAAATCCGAACTCTTATCTTGTATGGCCTGTCCTTGCCCTTTACTAGGAAATTAAAGCGCCGGATTCGGTTCCTCGACATATATTCACACGAAATCATCCGGTAAAAACCGGCGGGGATTCACGGGTGTTTAGAATTCTTACCTCCCGTTCCAGACATGGGATGAACCGTTGAAGTCGACTCGGGCCACGACTCCTATGTCATCTACGAACCCGAGGGGCCGAGACGATATCGTAATCGTCGTCCTTCCCTGTGCAGTTTGTATTTAAATAACCCTTCCTTAGGGTTTAAAAAAACAAATGTCCAATGTCCAAGTCCAAAGATAAAAAAAATAAAAATGTCCAAAAATAAAAGATTACAAAAATAATTACCTAATTACAGTTTCTAAAAAAAAAATGATAATGATAACAATATACAAAATCTTCTTCTTCACTCCTTTTGGATTCCTCTTTTCTTTCCTTCTTTGGCTTCGCTTTTGTTTTCAACGCTTTCTCCTTTTTTTTTCTTTAGCTCAGTTCCAAATCTGAAAACAAAAAAAGAAATACCAAAAGGCGTAAAAAAGAACAAAAATAATAAAAATAAAAATAAAACCTAAAAACAAATCTATACACAAGTCCGCGTCGGCGGCGCCAAAAATTGATGTGACTCAATAATGTTGTAGAAAGTGGTAGTAAGGTTGTCGTTCACTCGGACTTGATGAAATCGATTCTAGGATTTAATAAAGAAAAATAATAAATATAAAGAATATATACAATTTATGTCACAAGATAGAGAGAGTTCTTTTGGGACTCGGGATTCCACCAATTCTTACATTCATGCGGTTCATCTATTAATTCCGGACAATTAAGGCTCATAAAGTAACAAACATCGACTCTAATTCTTTGCCAAGGTAGATTTTATAAAGAATTATATGTAACTCACAAGCATGGCGCATCTAAAGTACCTAAGACTAAGCATGCGACATCTAACGAATTCACAAATAATCAATAAAAATCATAAATCAATTATAATAGTGCAAATAGTTATAAAGGAATTAAATAGAATTACCACATGGGTGCAAAACAACTTCCTCCGTCGTCCCAGTGATGGGTTCTAGCTCATCATGGTGTAAACACGCTCAAAAATCATTATTAATGCTCAAAAATGGTTTACAAATGATGAACAAGGGAGAAAAGATGAAAAGCCTGATTTGTAACAGTTTTAATTGTTACAAACGGATCTGAGGAGAGAACGATACATGTAAAGTGTTGCTGTTGCTGTTGATTTAAGTCTGTCCCAAAACTACGATCCACATATGCGAGTCATTAACACTTGTTGAAGAACGAGCGTTACGAGGCTATGCATTCTTCGTGTTCTTGACTCATGCAACGAGAAGAAAACAATTCTTTGCAACTTGATTCTCCGGCTCTGTTGAGGCTCTATACCTCTCCAAAACTCTCTGTTCACTTAAGTGAAACCCCCAGAGCCTATTTATACTCATCATGGCTAAGAAAATCCTCGCCATTACTCCAAATAATCTTCATAACTCGGCAGTAAAGAAAAATATTCTAAGAATATTTTCTTTCCCTAATAAATCTTCTGACGCTGTTTTCTCGTGTTTAAACACTCCAAACATGCTCAGTAAACATCCAAGAATTGGTTACACGCGCTGTAGGCATACGCAAACCTGTGTTACATACTCAAATGACTCGGGAAGATAGCCGGAACCCGTGTTGCTCTGTTCCCTTCAATCTTAATGCTCAACCAATTTCGATCAATTCCAACAACACTTCCACGCCTGTTATCCGTAATAGAGTCTCCCCCAACAGTCTGAGCCATTGAGTCTCTCCAAAAAACCTTCAAAACTCGAACGAAAAATCTGCAGGTGAAAACTAAATTTTCCCGCCAATAGCAGATTTCAAACGGAGAAGATGGTTGCCCCTTAACAACAGCTTGGGTGCGAATATCACTTGGGTACCCCTTAGCGATTAGGTTACCCCTTATCCAACAGTGAGAGTCCGGATAACACGTGTCCTCCGCGGCGCCTTTTAACACTTTTTCGAGCCGAATTTTCCAAAAATGTTTATTCCCCAAAAATACCTACACACACATAAAACACCATAATAAGTACAAAATCGAGTGCCAACAATATATAGTATTGAGATCAAATTAGACACAAAAATGTGTCTATCACTCTCCTCTCGATCTCCATCCCCAAAACCAGTTCTTCATTTTTTTCCTCTCAATCACTAAAATCTATCATCGTGATCTTTATACAGGTATAATTTTTGACATAGTTTTTTGGGTTTATAGATTTCAATTTTTAGGGTTTTAGTTGTGATTTGATTTCTAGGGTTTCAGATATTTGATTTCTAGGATTTAGAGATTTTGATTTAAGTTTATCGAATCCTAGGCTTCCATTTAAGTTTTTCGTTTTTAGGGTTTAATGCTTGATTTTAGTTTTTCAATTTTACTTGTGAATTTGATTCTTTCAGTTTCAGTTTTTTTTTTTTTTTTTCTTTCCATTTTATGGTTTGTTGTGTATCTGAATCTAATACCCACCTTTTTTTTCCATGTTAGGGTTTGTCAAGATTGAAGAACTGGTCAGAGTTGGTTCAGGAAGAACTAAGAAGGTATATCCAACTATGAAATTGTTCTGGTTATTTTATATTTTATTTTCATTTTATGGTTTGTTGTTTATCTGAATCTAATGTTTTTTTTTTTCCATGTCTTGGTTTGTCAAGATTGAAGAACTGAAGTTCAGTTCATTAGAGTTTGAAGAAGAACTGGTGAGAATTGGTTTTAGAAAACTAAGAAGGTATATCCAACTGCTTTGAATATTTTGGTTCCTTTTATATTGTTTAGCTGAAGTTTGATAGAATCTCATTGAGCATGATAAAAATGGTCCTAGTGCTGAATCGCAAAAGCTACTTGTAGCTCATTCTCTCTTTGTTGAGAGGATGTTTCTGTCGTTGACCTAAGGGCTTCGGCAACCCTACCACTAGGATTCAGTTGAAGCTACATGTTAGAATTGAATTGGTGTACTTAAAGAAATTTTGTATAAACTCTTAACTTAGAAGTTTTTATAAGTTGTATGGTCTGAACTTAATAATTTTTATAAGATTTTGATTTTGATAGAATCTCATTGAGCATGATAAAAATGGTCCTAGTGGTGAATCACAAGGTGTTGTTTTTCTTCACATTCAGTTAGTCTTATGTTTCAATTTCTTTGTTTTATTCTTGGGTATGTCTTAAAATAGAGTTTTAAACGATTTGTAAGGTTTTCTTAGTCTTGCATGTGTGCTGACATTTTTTGAATTAAAATCTTGTTATTGTGTTTCTTGAAATCAGCAAGGTGGGTATTTAGGAAATTTTTTTGTTGTTCTATTTAGTCACCACTGTACATGAATAGATTAAGTTACTCCATGGAAAGACTGATCTTGTTGGCTGTGAATAGGGTTGGAAATTTCTTAAACTTTTGTGAGTCCATGATTATATTTTCTTGTACTAGTAAAATAACATATGATACCTAGAATTTGTGTTAACCATGGAAGGAAGGTAGTGTTAAAGTTTAATGAAATGTTACGATTTCATGCCAGCGAAATCTACGAGTTCTTCTTGTATTCGTATTATACTCTTTACTTCAAGTAATGGGTTTGTTTTGGATTTGGATTTACTGAATATATTCAGTACAAATCAAAGAATACATATAGGCATACAAACTATTTGTGTTATTTCCTAGACCAAAATATATGAAAATCTACATACAGTAGTGCACTAGTTGTAGATGTTTCATAAGGTATATTCATAATTGTAAAATGTTAAAATTTATTAAGTTCAAACTATTTTTATTGAAGTGTTAATTTATCCATACCCACTGACCTCATATATATAGATAAACTGTGTGATTTGCAAATATATATGAAATGGAATATAGCTAGTATGCTTGGAATCCTTGGATCATGCTTGCATATGATGCATAGATGTATGGATGGGTAAAGGATCAGTGGAGGTAAGATACTCTTGCTCCATCACTTATTATTCTTTGTATTTGGATTCTAATGTTAGAACTAGTTGGAAACTTAGTTAGGTGATGAAACCTTAGAATAAACTACAAATCTGTTTTTCTGACATTTCAAACGTAGGTAATGTTGGGATCATAAACTGAAATCTAACCGTTAGAATTGAGTGAATTTTTAATATGTTATCCTAAGATATGTCAGGAATACTCGGTTAAAATATCAGGATATTCAGGTTAGGAAAATTTCCTGAAACTATTTAATTACAGAGAACTATATCTACAGAATTTGTACAACGACGCAGAGTTCTTGAACTTAAAATGAGGCAATTAAACTGCATCGAATTGTCTGCTTTTTGGATATGAATATCCCATTGTGGTTATGATTCATCTGTAAAAATTTCAAATAAATCTGATCACTGTAAGTACCCCAAAGAGTGGGATAATAGGAACTGAATTTTGTATGACGATTCTGAAAGCAGTCATCTAGTGATGTATGTATCTCCTCATTGAACCGTTACATTGCTCTGAAGTTTTAGTATGCTATGTTACCCTGAGTGATAATGATACTGTAAAGTTTCCGAGAAGATCGAATGCGTCTACCACTTAAAAGTGTAGACATACATTAACGAATTTTATAAACCTTTGGTTTGATAATTCAGTGTTGTGTTTGATTCAATATCAATATGTGTTTGAGTAAGTAAAATGGCATTGAGCCTTTTGTATTTACATTATGTACTTATAGCTCAGAGTTTTATTGAAGAACTAAATTGATACCTCTTGGTAACTATATAAAATCATATAGTTGATTTTGGGTTATGGATGGTGTGGATTATAAATATTTTAGAGTTTACTGAGGACAAGGAATATTGTGGTTGTTGAAATTTGATTTTTTCAGGTTAAGGGGGCTTTAAAAGGAGCTCAAATGTATGCGGCAATGGGTCGGTCGATCACCACTTATACTCCACACCGATTGTTTGATTAAAAGGGGCTTTAAGAACTGTAGGATTCTCCTTGGATTTATCGGAGTCGCGATAAATGACTTCTGCCTCTTGTTTCTATCCTCGTAGTTTTCATTGACTAATACATACCCAGGTAGGTTTCTCATACTTACTCCTTTATAGCTTTAGCCAATATGAAGAAAATGGGCTATAAAGTATATTGCTAGTAACTTACGCCTTGAACATGTTGCGTCAATTCTGGTCCCTGAAGCTACGAGTTTATTTTCGTGTTGATGTCTTTTAAATTTACATAACACTAACGGCTTGATTCTTGGTTAGATTATTTCCCTTATGCTATTAATGTCATGAAGAAAATGCATATGAAGGTGTACAAGTAAAGCTAATGTTCTGGAGTGATTGTCAGATAAATTGAACTTTAACCTTTCCAAGTAATAAATGAATGGACAAATGAAAATGTTATGGTATTGCTTGTTTATTTTTTTTATGAACAAGATATAATATATTGCTTGTTATCTTTGTATCTTTGAGGTGGTTGGTGGCTACTGAGATATAATATATAGAAAAAGGTACATGCATGAGGCATCTACTACTTGTATAGTTTCATTTTGGTGTGCACAACACATACATTTAGTGCTTTAACTTGCATTTAAATGACAAGATGTTAAGTACTAATTATATCTCTGAAAGACAAAATCTCTATATCTCTGTATTATGCGAGTTATTTGAAATTTCCCCTGTGTGTATGTCTCTGCATTATGCAAGCAGATTGAATCTCTCTACGGGAACTGCTTGTGGTATGTGAGGTTAAGCTGATGGAAGGTTATGGCATTGCAGGTGATGATGATGGAGTTTTTGGTGTTGATTACCTGCATTGTTTTAGGCATGGGTTGGTGGAGTGGCAGCTAAGTGGTGGTTATAGATTGCACTTGAAGCTACAAGATCTCAGTAGTCATCTGGTTATACAAGACCATATGATTATAAAGGTACACACGCTATAAGAACTTCTAGTTTCTCCAACTACAGAAAAAAAATGAACATACCAAGTGATATCATTTGCATTTTATTCATTAAGCCGTTGGGTCTGGTACGTCTTCGTAACAGCTGTCTTAACTTATATGGTCTTTTTTGTTCTATTTGTGCAGTTCACACTTTTGTCAGACCTGAAACCATCTCTCAAAGCTCTTAAAGATAAGCTCTTTACTAAAAATGTGCATTGACTTTGTAATGAGAATTGATTGTTAATTGGTAAAGATAGTTCCAGGGCATTGAAAGTGTTACATTCTACCTTTTTTCCCAATATTATGAATGTGTGAATTACTTTGATAGAAAATTGGCTTTTTTCAGTGGATTGTGAACTCTCTACGGTTGAGCAGACTTATTCATGGAAGCTTCGCTATGGTTATGATCGTGTCAATGATCATAAAGATGTTTCCAACATCGAGGCCAAGATGACTGATGGTATGTTAATCTGGTAATTCTTTAATGTACTCGCTACTTCTTTAACATTCACTCTATTTTCTGATTATGTATGTTGCTTTTTTCTTTACTTAATTACTGGTTATTTGTTTGAGATTCAAATTTTGATTTTCAAATACAAAGTATGATTCTTAAATGATGAATTTATGATATGAGTTTTCACATTGCATAAACTGTTCGATATATCAACTCATTTTCTCTGTATTCCACTTAACTTCTTTTATTATATTTATCTATTCAGGGTGTCGGTTATTTTTGGGTTGAACAAACTCAATGGGACAACTGTTACACGTGATCATTCTCGCACAGCGAGTGCCTTGGGATCTCAAAAGTTTCGCCGCTCTTATTCGTTGCACAGTCGACAAAACTATGCCATTTATGGTTGGGATTCTTGGGAACTTGGTACAAACTCCCTGTCTCTCTCCCACTATGATTCCACAACTGTAGGAAAACTGAACTGAAGTTGGAAATGAGATCAGAAATTAGGGTTGGAGAAGAAAGCAGCAGCCATTAGGTCCCTTAGCAGCTGCAAGATTTGTAAGTTTATGTAGTATCTCCCTATAGTGATTTAAGTTAGAAGAACTTAGGAATTTCGTAACTTTACATGAACAGAACTTAGGAATGAATGTATGTTTAGTCAATTAGGAATTTTAGAGATATGAGAGAATTTTTTTGTAAGAGATTTGGGGAGTATCTCTATAAGTCTATTGATTTTGGGTGACTCTCTGAGTGATTTTTAGGAAATCTCAGTGAGTCATTGAGACAAATATATAGGAATTTTATATTACATACTTCAAATTAGAAGGAAAAATAATTCAAAAATCATTGTATAAAACTAATATATAATAAATAATTCATAGATTTATTTATTAATATAAAAAGATGGAAGAATATAATCAATGAAAAATTGTAAATTTAGGAATCGTGACTATTTTGTCAACCGAAAATTAAACCAAATTGAACACGAACATAATGCATGGGTTGAGATCTCGCATAATATGGAGTTTTTGGAAAATAATATTATTTTTTATTATATGCATGAAATTTATTATAGCTTAATTGTTAATTTTTTGAATATCCTAAAGTCTCTACAAATATCACCTATTTTGGAGAGACTTTGTTTAAGCCTTTTATGGTATATTTTCACTTAAAAGTCTCCAAAAGTCTCCCATAACCTTAAATCATTGATTTGGAAATCCAAATCCAGTAACAGAGAATTGTAGTGACTTTCAGAAAGTCACTATCCAATAACAGAGAATTCTAAAGACTTTTAGAAAGTCATTATCCAATAACAGAAACTCTCATAGATTTACAAAGACTCCCTATCGACTAACAAGAGATTTGGAATGTCTCCAAAATTCCCTATAAATCTCAATTGACTAACCCCTTGTAAGTTAGAAGATCTGCAAGATGTGTACACTAGTTTGTTGTGATACTTAGAACACATTTATATCAAATACTTACTTTTTGTTACAATCAATTGAAGAATCCATTTTCATAATTTGATACAGTTTTGTATGTTGAATGAATGAATGTATATCTCTGGAAATGATGAATGTGGGGAACTGGGTAACTACAAGGGGGAAATGGATTTTGACTAGGTCAATGAAGACTTGACTTTTTTTTTTATGTTGCAAAATATTAGCAACGTCTTTAATCTGTTGCTAAGTTAGAACCAGAACCAGTAAATTAGAACCAGAACCAATAACATTTTAGTTCCGGGTAGGGGTATTCTTGTAATTAGAAACAGGTTAGCAATGGCAGACCTTGGTTGCGAATAAACAGGGTCGCAACGGCACAGTACGTTGCGAATCTCCGTTGCTGACCAAGAGTCGCAACGGAGCTTATGCCGTGCGAAAAAATGCAACACCGTGTTTTGAAACGTCACTCTGCCGTTGCGACCCCAATCAGCAACGGCCAGCCGCCGTTGCGAATGCCTAAAAAATGGTGTTGTGAATGTGGAATTAAAACATACCCAAAACCAGGAATGGCTCATCTAGTTTTCACCCTGATCACTTCACTGTATAATTGTTGACCACTGGAAGTTTAAGATGCACTTCACCATGGCAACTTCTGCAAAAAGAATCATATTCAACCAGTCAATCAAAGAACAGACTGATGCAACGATGAAGAATAGAGAATATTCTTAGTAGTACACATATAGTACACATGTTACCGACTGAAATACTGAATACACATTTAGTTATTTGGAAATTAAATATAGGAAGGTTTGGTCCCGTTTCCTCCATTGACTCTGATAATTTCCATTCAAAAAACTCTCTTCATCTTCCTCTAGTTCTCTATTCTTCTAGATTTTTCTGTTTTAAACCATGAAGTCAATATTGAGAATCTTTTGCCTTTGGTAAGAGCCTACAGTATGTTTATTTTTTGTTGTTCTAGTCATCAGGAACCCTACACTGGATGGCAGAAAGACCCAAACTCCAATACTTACACTCGAAAAGAGCTCCTTAAATAAGCTGGAGATACTCCTGATGTGATAAGAAGAAACTAGGAAGCCACGATTTACCTTGAGTTGCTCAAATTAGGCATCTTGTTGCAGATTAGAGGCATGCCTCATGGTTGCACAAAACTGAGGCAGACTAGTTGGGAAATTCTGTCGAGCAATTGACCTGCGACTTGTATACTCATAATAGTTACGTGTTGGTTGCACAATGGAGGCCACACATTGATTCCTTCCTTGCAGATAATTCATATTCAATCACAAACCCATACATTACTAATCATTTATAATCTCTGTAACATCTTAATCTTCTCCGTCCATCAATTTAATCAATGGCAGCAACGTCTCATTCTTTCTCTCTATTTTATCGTTACCAAAACAAACTCAGGCCATCTCAACTCATTCTATGAGACCTTTGTTCTTCTTAGTTTTGAAACTTTCCGTAACCATCATAGAACCATGGTTTGCGGGTGTTGAGAATGGACCCAGCTTCAATCCATGCCAGAAATCCCCCAACCCTAATTTAATTTGAAACAAAGATTAATCAAATTCAAACTTAAATTTCGGAAAAACAATCTAAAATTGAAATGGGTTTCATGTATTTACGGTTTTCATGATCCATGGCTTCGATTCGTCGATGGATATCTTCAATCGTTCTTCTATTTTTGTCTGTGGTTTCTTCTTCTTACCTTCACGAACAAAATAAGCTCAAGCAAACACACAAACCCTAACTATCAGTCAAACATGACAACGAAGAGATCTGTATTACTGAAAATTCCTAACTATCACTCTGATTTTTGTCTGCTGTTTTTTTTTTCTTTGTTGGGAAGATGAAGAGAAGACGAAGATAAAACCGTGAAAAGATAAACGGGTTTTGTTAAATCGGTGACTCACAACGAGTCAAACTCGCACATTTTTGCCCCTTTTAAAAGATAACTATGCGTCCCAAATAATCAATTTTCTTGACCTTAAATGTGTACTCGCCCCTTTCCCTTAAATAATCAATTTTCTTGACCTTCGCTCATTTATATATGCGTTCCAAATAAATATATGCGTCCCAAATAATTCTGACAACTGCAGAACACATTAGAAACAGTTACAATCGTACCTAAATTGTTTTAAACCATTTCCATACAATTACCATTTTTATAAATGTGTACTTGTGTAGGATTCGGCAGAACCCGACGCGTAAAGCGCGTGTATGACACGAAAAAGACTTAAAGAGGGAGTATCATTTGACAAGTCAGTCAAACGAAATTTAATTGAGAAATTGGGTCAACTGCCCAAATATTTTAAAACATGATTATAATCGACGAGTAAAAATTTGTATGGGTGAACTGGACACCAATAAAATAGCAAGAATGAATCTAGATTTATCCTGACTTGAACTTAAAAAATAGCGAGAGTGAAACTGGATGCATCCAGATATAAATTAAAAATAAGAAAAAGTATTTGAAAATTGGTAGGATTAAACTGTTTACATTCTCGTCCATTTAAACATTATCAAATTGTATATGTCTTTTTCATTCGGGAATTGTCATTATTGACCAATTTTGTGATTTTAATACGGTATATTTTTAAGGTTCTTGATTTTCAAACTAAAGATGGTTGGTCCAAATTGCCGTGCAGCACTAGTGGAAGGGAAGTGTTTGTCATGTATACAAACCTGTCGTTCACTAGTTATGATCAGATAACTATGGAGTTAAAGTCTGCCAAGAAAGAATGAATGAGGAAAATGACAGTATTATAGTCAGACAACACAATCCCTATTGTTGAGAGACCACTCACTGCCCGAAATTCAATTCAACTACACGTTGGAACTCATCCGACCCGGACATGCATCTGTTCTAGATGCGTCCGTGCTTCTTCCTCCCTGAATTTTGGAAGACGAAAAGTAAACTAGTCCAACATTCGCGATCTATATATATGAGAAGCCTAAAGAGAAAGAGTACAGCTTTAGTTATTAAACTCCACTCAACAATATTTTGGGCATTCATATGGGCCACCAGGTTTGTCTCTCTCGCACTGTCTCTGATTTTACTATCTTCGATTCATTTATCTGATTTTCAACTTTCTTATTTATGAGTCTGAATGAAAACTGAAGGATTCCTATGTGTACTGTTGGGTTTTGCAGACATCGAAATTGGAGCAAACAGACAACGATTCCGAACAGGCATCGGGGTGGAAGCCAACATGGAATGGTTACGGAATGGCATTGGAAATGAAAGAAACTGACCATGAACCTGAACAAGCATCGGAATGGAAGCAAAGAAGCAATGATTTCGAACATTCAGGACTTTCGCGCTTATCCACCGTGGATTGGTAAGATAGGAGACTGTCAGGAAATTCAATAATTAAGAGAGACCGTGCTTCTTATTACTTCATTCGTTCTTCTGTTGGATCATACCTTTTGTGTTTTCTATTAAGGAAATATTTCTTTGGCCCATTGACAGTTGCAGAATGTGTGCCGTTAAGTTGTAAGCAAACATGTCTGACAGTGTATCCTCTATTCTAATTATAAATTTTATGTTATTTGAAGGCAAGATGAACGTTACCGAAGATCTGTAATCGCTAGCTTGGTTAAGGGGGTCTATGTACTGAAGGACGACCATCGAAGACACCGGAAAGGGAAAGATGCTCTTGCACCACCATGGTGGGAGTCCTTCGGTTTTAATCTATTGGATACTTTCATGGATGAACGTGATTCCTCCATCTTCGGTGCTGTATATGAATACATAGCCACGTCCAACAACTACCATGATTTTAAAAGGGCTCCAAGACATGTAATTGCTTTTAGAGGAACTTCAAGAAAACAAGATACTGTCCTCGGCGATATGATTTTAAACATAGATATTTTGATAAATAAACTTCACTGTAGGTCTCGCACAAAAAAGGCAATACAAGCTGTCAAAAACATGGTTTCTGAGAAAGGAGCTGACGATATTTGGTTGGCAGGGCATTCTCTAGGTGCTGCCATAGCAATGCTTGCAGGAAAAACCCTGGCAAAAGAGCGTATTTTCCTCCAATCATATCTTTATAATCCACCATTCATTGCAGCTCCAATGGAATATATTAGAAGCACGATGGTGAAGAATGGGATCTTTTTTTCTTGCTCCTTAATCACATTATGGCTCGCAGCTATCTTGCAAGATGACCAAGAGAGGAAACAATCAGAAGATCTGTTCACGACCTTATCACCGTGGGTACCCAATCTGTTTCTACATCCAGCTGATACTATTTGCTCGGGGTACATTTCGTATTTCAAACAACGAGAAATGTTCGAAAGCTGCGGACTCGAAAATATTGGGAGGTTGGTGACACGGCATTCGTGGCAGGGGCTATTTATGAATGCTATTGGAAAGAAATATTGGTCAGAAGAATTGCCCTTAATTCCTTCAGCTTGTGTGACTACTAGTAGTTGCAATCTTGATCCTCACAGGCTTAGTCAATGGTTCACAGATGATTCAGTTTTAGACCCTAAGCTGTACCAATACAAAGCTGATGAAGTTGCAAATTTGATTGAAGGTGCGAATTTCCCTATAGAAAATCGAATAGATCCCACTGCCCCATCTAGAGAAATGCAAAACTTTGTTAGTGGGATGGAACGCGCCAATTTCCCTATTGCGGATCGAATAGTACCTGTTGCCACATCTGGAGAAGGGAAAACCTTAGTTCTGTTTGGAAGAGTTGGGAATGGGAAAAGTGCTCTTGGTAATAGCATATTTGGAAAGAAGGAATTCGTTTCTAAGATTTCTGCTTCTGGTGTCACAACCACTTGCAAATTAGAGACAACTAGGCTGGATGATGGTCAAGTTGTTAATGTCATTGACACACCAGGTATACATACATATATACGTGTTTTCTATTTGAATTCGTTTTTCTTCCTATGTTTACACAACAAATAGAACATCTAAATTTAGTACTTTACAAAAATTGTTGATATGTCATTATTTTCAGGGCTATTTGATTTGTCAAGAGGATCTGATAGACCTGAATTATACTTAGCAAATGAGGTGGTGAATTGCATGACTCTTGCAAAGGATGGAATCCATGGATTCATTTTGGTTTGTTCTGTGAAAACTCAATTTTCGGTTAAAGAAGAAGGTTTTATTCAAAGATTAGGGAAGATATTCGGCGAAAAGATCTTTGATTACATAGTTGTTGTTTTTACTGGTGGCGATCAACTGGACACGACCTTCTCTGAATACATATCTACGTGTTCCTCTTCTTTACAGGTCTTTTGACAATTTTCTATTTGAATTTTGTGTCTATTTGTTATAATCACTAGTGATGCCGCTTGAATTTTGGTCTTTTAACAATACCAAATTTGATAACAATGATATTTTTTTCATAAAATAAAATTTAATATTCTTATTTATACTCATCACGTACGTATTTCAAAGAGCTTTCCAAATATGTTAATTTTACAAAAATCCGATGTATATTTCGAAAGATATCAAGTTTTTAAAAAATTAATGTATTTTTATAACAATGGCATTTATATAAATATGTGATTATATAAAGTTATTTATGTAAGTATGGATTCAATGTACACTTTCACCCTTGAATACATATGTATAATTGTGGTTGATATTTAAGGTCATATTAGTAATATCAAGGTTACACCAAGCTATTTTGTCATTTTGTGACCGACCAAAATACCTCTTTTCTTTATATTAGTATAAGATAAGATAAGATTTGATGGAGTCTCTAACATATTGTCAACTTCTTGGATGATCCAACAGACAGTACTCCAGCTCTGCAAAAACCGAGTTGTTCTATTTGATAATAGGACTAAAAAGGAAGATCAGCGGAAAAATCAAGTTCAACAACTGATGAAATGTATAGGAAAGATTGGAGACGAAAACGGACAGCCATACAAGAGTGAAGTCTTTGAATGGATGAAGGTACGTTTTCAGGTAAAAGAGTCGCGTTATAGCTTTGTTCCAGACCCACCTAGTTAAAATACAAAATATTTTTGTGAGAGTTTTTTTATCAAAATCCTCATCTGGCTAAATATCAATTCTAGTTTGGGGGCTTGGGTGAATTATTTAGGGCCTATCACTAGGTGACAAAACTAGATATTTCGAAGTAAAATGAAGGATTCATTAACTAACTATTTTTAATGACTAATTTTCCTCTGATTAATTAATGTTAATTCCGGTAATTAGGAGATGTTTAATCAAGTTAACCTTCAAATAACCTAACGTTAATGTATCATCAAAATATTAATTACTTTTTTATTTCTTTACAAAAATCAACCCGGAATCAGTAGATGTTCATGTACTGATAGACCGATTTTGGGTTGATGTTTTAATTCCCGAAGAACACCAAGAGTTGGTGCATATTACTTACTACATAGCCCAATTATAAAAATCGGTGAGTAAACACGCGCATAGACGGATTCCAGACAATGCACAAACAAATCTTTATACGAGTGATCACGCAATACAATTTCGGGATGAAACATACGAAAATAAGTTGGCCATTTTCTTCACTAAGAATCGATTTATGTAGACATTCATATGAACCGATTCTAGGAAAAAATACTGAAATTATGTACAAAACACAATTCAAATCCATACTCGGGTTAAGAGTGAGTATGAAGTCATTTCAATTCTCAAATAGATTCATACTCTATTTGAGAATGGGTATAAACTCATATACATTTTTAGTTCGAGTATAAGTCAATTTGAAAACGCGAATGAATCATATTTATTTTCATTATACTCGTTTCTCAATTTAGGTATAAAATTTTCATAAAATTTTCTTGTTCATGCAAGCGATTCAATCATACTTCACCGATTGTAGCTTGAAAAATTAACAAAAAAATTAACAAAAGAAAATGAGTATTGTCTATAACCAGAGTCGGTCAATATGTGCATGAACATCGACGGATTCTGGTTAGATGTTCTTCAACCAGATAACACATTCATAATAAATCAGTTGACGTGGTCCGGACATCAACCGATTGTCATGGGATTTGGTAAATATGAACATGAATGTCGACCGATTATGGTTAAACACAACAACTCCAGATTATTTGTGATTTTCAATCTTGAATGGATAAATCAATCACAAATATAATTAAGAGTAATGGGTTGCAATAATAATGCTTACTTTGATCTCTTTTATTTTTAAAATAGATGATGAAATTTCTTTTAAATCGATTAATGAATTTTAGTTTTAATTTTAATTTATGAGGGAAATGATTTGAATAAGTTTTGGTTTTGAATGGGTTTCAAATTTAGAAAGACACGGCTTACAATTGAATTTTATAGTGAGAATTTGTATCTATAAATCATTGATGTTAATCCTAGTCTTAATCTAATCTTTGAATAAGGCATATCAGTCTCCATAATTAAGTGTGAAATTTTATAATTTGCAGGAACAAATGCAACTACAAACAAGACAAGGCCGAGAGCAGTTGAGTAACCTACCTCCCCGCAGCTACCAATGAGAACAGGAGCAGCAATGAGAGCAGTAGCATTATATTGATGCATTGAGATTTTGTCTTTTAGTCAATAAGATCTTTTAGAAAGACTAATTGACTAATTGTTATATTTATATTTATGCTTTTGAATTCAACATATTATTATTATTTATTTTAATGCTTCAAAAAAAAAAAACATATTATTATTTTCTGATTTGTCTTTCAGTTAATAAGATATTTTAAAAAGGTTAATTGTTATATTTATGCTTTTGAATTCAAAATATTATTATTCAATCTTGGTAAAGGGGCGGTAGGAATCGGTAGAGGGGCGGCAACCTAATAAGACAAAAAAGGTCATTAGAAGTAAATTCAAGTGCCCCTTATTAAAAAAAATGGAAATGACCAATTAACCCTTATTATTAATAATCAAGATTAGTGTTTGATAATCAATTTTCACTTATAATAACTCTAAATTTAGATTTTTAGAGTTATAAAAAAAAATAAAAAATTATGTGATATTTGTGAACCCTAGATTTTGATTCACTCAACCAAAATGAGTGATTCAAGTGGCAAATTAGAGGTGAGTGATCAAAATTAGTTCCCATTAGCTTTTTGTTGATCAAAATTATCTAAAGTATGTAAAAAGATCAAATTTTTAAAATTTCTGAAGAACATACGGTTGGAAATAAGCTAGTTACCAACCGTACCTGGTTCAATTTGGGGAAAAACCCAATCGTAATACCAGTTACGGTTGCTAGAAAATCTTGGATACGAACCGTAACTAATTACGGTTCATAAAAAAGGAATCGAAACCAACCGTAACTAAACTACGGTTGGTAAGTCATCTATAGTTTCGAACCGTACATCACTACTTCAAAAATTCTTAACATTAGGATGATATACGGTTGGTAACTTTCATTAAGTTACCAACCGAACCTAGGTGCGGTTGGTAACTAAGGTTTCGTACCAACCGTACCTAAACCTAATTCTCAATTTTTTAAGGTACGGTTCGTATTTGGGTTGTTAGCAACCGTATGTTCTTCAACCAATACAGGTACGGTTGGTAATTGAGTTATTACCAACCGTAACTCGCATAAACCCAGAAATTTCAATTTCAATTTTCATACAAAACCCTAATTTTTGATACAAAATTAACTTAAATTCAACACGATAAACTAAACCCTAACTGGGTTTTTCCAAACATTTTTCAAATCGCCGATTAATCGAAGACGATGAAATTTTCGATTTTAATGGAGGTTAGGATTGATGGAGGAGAAGAGAAGATGAAGAAGAAGATGAAAAAAAAACTGATTTGATTTTTTTTTGATTCATTAGGTTAAAAAAAAATTGATTTGATTTTGATTGATTTAAGGTGAAAGGGTAATCTAGTCAATCTACATCCCTATAGGACACCCCCTAACCAATAAGAGGGACATTACTATCACACTTGCCGCCCCTCTACCAATTCATGCCGCCCCTTTCTGATCATAAATTCCACTTTATAATTATTCATGTATGGTGCTATCTTTTCCTATATTGGCGATTGTAATAGGAGATCAAATTACTGAATGAACTTGAAAGATTGCAACACGTACCAAATGCACCCTAATATTGGCAAAGAAAAAAAAAATCATAGAAAAGAAAAAATGTCAGAAGTTGATAAACATAAATTACTCCCAAATTCTTTTACCAATAATCAGATTTGATTGCAGAAATGATGACCCACGGAAGATTCGATTTTCGATTTGTTTAATCGAAAATAATCTTATTTAATAAAGGATATGTATAGGGCCTGTGGCCCATGTATGTGCGGTCCATTAGACGACTAGGTTTTCCCTTCCCCATATATAAAGAACCTTGTTTTTGTATTATGTAATCTTTGATGCCTCTTTATCAATAAGAAGTTCTTCTCTTTCTCCATCTCTATACCTATCTCTTGCTTTAACCCAATTGATACTACAAAACGTTATCACCACGATGCTACACCACCGAGCTGACGTTGGATTTTATTTTGATCTTTTGTTTCCAATCAATCGAATGCAGATTTGGAAATCGCCATAGTCATTGGATCTGTACCTCTGTTCTTGGATTGAATAGTTAAATCTCCACCTCCTTTACAATAGTCAGATTCTGCCGAGAACGATTCCATGGATCTTTGTTTTGTTTCTTATATCCAAATGACCATGCATGCCTAAACATGTTTCTTTTCATTAAGATTAGGCGTCAATACAAGGACATTATGATTCTGTTTATCTGCCGCAAACACTTGCTTGATCAGTTCATTATCATTGGCTAATGGCTATCATCTATGTTCATATGTGTAATTTTTTTTTTCTCCTCTACTATGCTCATCTTGTCTGTTTCTGACAAGCACTCCATACCGTCTCTAAATTTGGGGATATCAAAACTAATTGGGGGATAGAGGAAAAAGACAAAAATTGGATCCAAATATCAAATCAGGGTCACCCCTTATCTAAGTATTTTTTTAAATCCTAATCTACCCCTTACTAATCAGGTTTAGTGTTTAATAATAATTAGTACAAATTTTAAGTATTTGTTAAATGATTAGTATGTATTTGTATTTGGGTGAGTGAGATGAGAGTAGAAAGATGGAAAAAAAATTGAGAGGGAATTTTTTTTGGTGAAAGTGGAGGATGATTGTGAAGAGAGAATTGCTGCTAAGAGGCTGAAAATTTGATTTTTTTTATTTGAATCCACCATTGTTGCAGCTGAAAAAGCTTGGTGCCAGCATGGTATTCAACAAAAAACCATGCCAGGCATTTCTTTGGAAATTTTTATAAATTATTGGCCACTATCCAGGGGGTTCGGGGCGTAGCACTATTTTTTATAAATTGTTTGCCACTATTTTTTCTGGTTTTAATCAGTCTACTTCCGGCACAGTTATCTGATTTTCGAGCATGCCGGAACTACTTCCGGCATGGTTTTTGCTTAAATTTCTATGCCGGAACATGATGAAAAGTATCCAGAAAATTGATTTTTTTTTCACTTAACTACCGGCATTGATAGATTTACATCGAGCAAGCCGGCATTTAGTTCCGGCATTGAATTTCATCACTTTCGGCGTGGTCTTCATCATTTCCGACATGTTCTTCATCACTTACGGCGTGGTCTTCATCCTAAATAACCATGCCGGAACTCACTTCCGGCGTGGTCTTCATCCTAAATTCTATGCCGGAACACGATGAAAAGTATCTAGAAAATTGATTTTTTTTTTCACTTGACTACCGGCATTGATAGATTTATATCGAGCATGCCGGAATTGAGTTCCGGTATTGAATTTCATCACTTCCGGCATGGTCTTCATCACTTCCGGCGTGACCTTCATTATTTCCGACATGTTCTTCATCACTTCCGGCGTGGTCTTCATCATTTACGGCGTGGTCTTCATCATTTCCGACATGTTTTTCATCATTTCCGGCAGAGAAGGAGAAGAGAATTTGAAATGAAATGGGGAAAATTTAGAATTTGAAAGAGATTGGGGAACATTTGGGTTTCAAAGTTTTAACCCTAAAAAGATTAATAAGAAGTGGAGATGGAAATGGGGAATATGATTTTGGTTTTTTGATTTTAAATTTTTTGATTTTTATTTTGAGGGAAGGGTGTTTTAGTATTTTCGCCCCCAAAAGTCACCCCTTAGCACACACCATGGGTTGGGGGAAGTAATTCATATCCCCAATTAATTCTCATATCCCCCAATTAAAAATTCTTTTTCTAAGGTGCACTGAATTGCATAATTTGATGATTCTCTTTAGACCCTAATTTGATGTTGTATTTTATTATTTTCTCTATAAAAAAATAAAAATAAAAAATGATATGTGTTTTCGGCGGATGTAAGACCATTTCATTTTCCTTCTTATTAATATTCATTTATGGTAATAATAATATATATTATTATTTGATCCGAATCTCTGATTACAGTTTAGAAATAATAATATATTTTACTATTTGTATATCTTTGTTGTGTTTGGGTACGTCAAAATCCTTCCCATTGTGGAGGAGGAAGACCTGTTCGTCTTCAGGAAACACATGCATTCGTCTTACGTGGGTGAAGATGGAAAGGAGGAGACACTGTCATTTACTGGGCCGTCAGTCCAAACCCGGACCCGTCATCTGCCCGGACCTGTTAGCCCAAACCCTAACCCGTCGTTCCGGGTCCAGCTGCTGTCATGTTCCGTTCCGGGTTCAGCTGTTGTCCTGTTCCGTTATGGGCCCAGCTGCTGTCTTGTTCCGTTTCGGGCCCGCCTGCCGCCCGACCCAGTTGTCTGTCCTGTTCCGGGTTTGTGCCTATCCGGTGCAGCTGCCCTGTTCCGGTATTTTGGGACGTGCATGGCCAAGTCCTTGCCCGTTCTCAGTATGTGTAGATGGAACCAAATGTCGCCTAGAGGTATGTAACTATTTCTAGTTTTTATATTGAGTACTTGCCGGGATAATTTGGTTGTTTTTATTAGAACATGCCTAGTTCTGTTTTTTTTTTTCTTAAGATAAGTCCGTATTATATAAACAGTTAATTTAAATTATGATTGCTGATCTCGACCATTAAGAATTTTGGTTTTATCGTTATTTTGTTCTCTTGAAATGATATTGTCTATGGTTGAATGGTGTTTATCTTTTGTTCAATTGGTTGTACCAACTCGATTCAAATATATTTATTTGGGGTTTAAAAGTACTTGAGCACCATTATTGTGTATTTGATATTTCCTTCCCAAAATTTGAATGTTCAGTGGGATGTAATCCGCTTGCTTGACTATTAAAGAGTCGGTAGTTTCAAAAGATACGTTCAAATAAAATCACATGTATTCCAATTTTTGTGGAAGAACTCACAAAAGATTATATGAGTCAGAAAATTTCCATTTCTTTACTTCATCCATGATACTAACGAACCAGTACATGTTGAAGTATGACAAAAAGAGAACTATCTTTAGTTATATATTCAACCTAAAGTAAGTGGTTGACATGTGCAGTGAGATTCTCTTGGCCTATTGAGATAAAGAAATTTCTCAAATTAAGCTAAATGTAGCAAAATTAAAAATGGAAAGAACTTGAAGTAATGAGGGTTAGACGTACCGACTTATATAAATCTTGTGAAAAGGGACATAGTATCATGAGACAAATATGTACTTTTGTTTTCGGTAGTAATTAATAACACCAATACACAAATGTCAACCGATTATGGGATTAGCTAAAACGTAATTGTAGCTCCCATCATAAATGAAAGAGTTGGAAATGCACCTGGTCATAAGTATTGATATATACAATGTAATGTGTGTATCATAATAGCAACCAATTTTCACATCAACTTTAATGGCAACAAGAATTTTGGCTACCCAATTGACTATTTACTTGAACTAATCTAGTGTCTGTACTTATGGAATGAAAAGTACATCATTCCCACCAGACATAAATTCTGTAAAGCACTTGAGACATGTCCGGATGAAAAATATAGCATCCCCCCCTGAAATGTAACATATCTATATTATAAGGGACATTGGTGTTTTTCTATTTAGACGGAGATCTACAGTTTGGACACATAAAGAACGGCCCAGATTGAGGCACCTATTTAAGTTATTCAGTTACATTTCTGGCATATAAAGAATGGTCCAGATTGAGCTACATATTTCAGATTTTCAATCTATATTTTAGGCATATAAAGAAGGGTCCAGATTAATTCACATAATATTAATTTATAAGGAACGATGGTGTTTTTCTATTTGGACGGAGATCTACAGTTTGGACACATAAAGAACGGCCCAGATTGAGGCACCTATTTAAGTTATTCAGTTACATTTCTGGCATATAAAGAATGGTCTAGATTGAGCTACATATTTCAGATTTTCAATCTATATTTTAGTCATATAAAGAAGAGTCCAGATTAATTCACATAATATTAATTTTACCTAAGATAATGAATTTAAATTGATTTCCCATTAATTTAATGTCATTTATTTGGGAGTTATTCCTCCCATTTAGGCATATAAAAAAAGGGAATTTTCATTTATTTGGGAGCTCCAACACCCTTTTGAATAGCAAGACCTATTATGTGAAATAAAAAACTGTTTATCTTAGCGTTTGTATCGGAGCTGGATAGACAATTCTTCAATCTTTTCAAGAAAGCAGTCGTATCTTCACTAAGTTCACCCAACGTGGTGAAAGCCAAGACGCCAAAACCATATGCATGAGTAATTTTATTTAGTTATTTTAATTTTTTTTTTCATTTGCAGTCAAAAGATATTGATCAAATATGATTGCTATCTATTCATTTTCATTCTTATGTTAGGCTTTTTTTTAATACCATACCATTTGATCTGTTTAATTTCTCTTGGATTCTTTTCATTAATATTGTATTTTGTTATCTCAATTTTGTTTTTTCATTTGCAGTCAAAAGATATTGATCAAATATGATTGCTATCTATTCATTTTCATTCTTATGTTAGTTTTTTTTTTAATACCATACCATTTAATTTCTATTTTTTTTTACACAATTTTTTGTTCTCTGGATAGGGAATTGTCCAATTAGACTTTGATTATCTTTGTATCATATAAACCTTGAAATTACATCTCTTCATATTTATAACCTTTGATGGTTTATAAAGTGAGTATTTGTTATTATCTTAGAAGGTCATCTTAAATTATTTATACATAGTGAGGAAAAAAAGTAACGGTTTGACATTAAATGAAGATTAAATTAAGAGTTAAGTTAATGGGTGTTTAATTTAGAATAAAAGTAACGGTTGTACATTAAATGAGAGGAGTAACACCCAAATAAATTCTCATTAAAAATCTAACTCATTGTCTTAGGTAAAATCAATATGTGAATTAATCTGGACCCTTCTTTATATTCCTAAAATGTTGATTGAAAATCTACATGCCAATTATACATTGATACGAGCACACAGACAATTTTCATTTTTGAAAACAATTAGCGCTTCCAAAAATTTATACAGATATAACACTTTTTAAGGATATCAAAGAAGAGTTCCCATCTTAGATCCAACTTTTTGAATTTCGAAAAAAAATTGCATTGATTTTTTTTAGCACAAAATGACAATCTATTTAAATGATGACTGAACTGCATTTTTAATTTGGAATGCAGTCGACAAGTTAATTTTATCAAACTATGAATTTCTACGAGTTCCCATTTGGGACTTTAGGTTTTTAAGTTTGTTGATGTTAATAATATCGATCAAAGCTTCGAATTCAGTTTAAGAAAGATTATCATTCCCCCAAATTTCACACACTCAGCTCATTGTATTCTCCCAAGAAAAAAAAAACCAACACCAAAACGACTCAGAGCCCCGTGCCGTTACGGCACGGGTCATATACTAGTATTCAATCTAAAGTACTTAAGTTGAATCTCCTTTTTGTTACTAATAAGGCCATACCACTTATTTAATGTCTCAAAACTCAATGTCGAACAGATAGTGGATTCCCTCCCACCATCTTAAGGAATTTAAACTAGTTATTGAACTATTTTCCTTATAATGTGACTACGGGGATTGGATCATCGAGCGCAGCACTGCTCAACATTTTTTTTCAAGATAGAACAAAGACATCACAAAATCTCTACATGTACCGAGAGATAATCACACCTTGTTAAATTCCAAAGAAACCCATGGAAATGGATATCATGTGGAACCTGACTATGATGAGAATGTAATTGATTGCATCTTTTATAGTATCTAATGTATTTGAAAGGAAACATACTTTAGAAAAACTAATGAGTCAATTTAGTGAAATGTGAATCACTGTAGTATTAATTTGGATTATTGAATCCATATTGACTTCGACGATGAAATGTTGGAAATTGACTCATACAGATTTTGACATAACCATAAATGAACTTTGGTTGTGACATAATATTTCGTTTTGAAAGGACTGATACATACATCACTGTGTTTGAGTGGTCGAGACAACGGGAAAAAGATTGACAGAATGCAAAGTAACGGCATATCTCTCAATAAGTGTTTTCTAAAGTACTAGATGCACAACTCCCTCCCACTCCCATTATGCTCTTAAGTAAGAAAGCATATCACTCATTTCACAAAGTCTTCAGTAAAATAGGATTGAGACCATCCTAAGATGCAAATGGTAAACAATCCATATTACAAACAAAACAAGGTGAAATTTAGAAAAATATTCATGCAGAATGCGGACCATTAAAGTGATTTATGCATATGGTGAATGTTTTGATATTTTGGACCAGTTATAGTTCCCAAGAAATTTGTGTTTGAAAACACCTAGCACATATTACACAATGCAAAGTGCAAAGGCTCACCACCCTTGTTAATGCTAGATAATTTACATCAAAATCTCTTGATGAATATTGCATGTTTGATAAGATCAATATAGAGCATCTTATACCCAATGGTCTCGCAGAGGCTACCATCAAAGGTTACAGATGGTTCCTAAGGAATAGGTTATGTGTACTAACCTACCTTTTATTGCTTTGGGGATATGCAATATTACGCGCATATTTACTTAATTCGTTTCTAGACCCTAATATTAGTCAACTTTTTTTTTTTTTTTTTTTTGCGTACCAGTTGGTAACTGGATTTAAGCCTGACATTCGTGTTCTTACGCATTTTTGGTTGCACTATACATGTTCCATAACGATTCCACATCTTACTATGATGGGTCTTCAAAACTGTTAAGTAGTTATGTTGGAAATGAGTTCCCAATAATTATACGCATTTTTAAAACTTTTGGCAGAACATCTCTTAACGCTAGATTTGCGGTTTGTCATTATGAGACAGTCTTCCCGTCGTTAGGGGGAGATAAGAAAACGTATTTCTAAGGGAACGATGGTGTGACTCAATAATGTTGTAGTAATAGGTAGGGGTTGTCGTTCACTCGGACTTGATGAAATCGATTCTAGGATTTAATAAAGAAAAATAATAAATATAAAGAATATATACAATTTATATCACAAGATGGAGAGAGTTACTGGGACTCGGGATTCCACCAATTCTTACATTCATGCGGTTCATCTATTAATTTCGGACAATTAAGGCTCATAAAGTAACAAACATCGACTCTAATTCTTTGCCAAGGTAGATTATATAAAGAATTATATGTAACTCACAAGCATGGCGCATCTAAAGTACCTAAGACTAAGCATGCGACATCTAACGAATTCACAAATAATCAATAAAAATCATAAATCAATTATAATAGTGCAAATAGTCATAAAGGAATTAAATAGAATTACCACATGGGTGCAAAACAGCTTCCTCCGTCGTCCCAGTGATGGGTTCTAGCTCATCATGGTGTAAACACGCTCAAAAATCATTATTAATGCTCAAAAATGGTTTACAAATGATGAACAAGGGAGAAAAGATGAAAAGCCTGATTTGTAATGATTTTAATGGTTACAAACGGACTGTTACGAGAGAACGATACATTTAAAGTGTTCTTTGTTCTTTGTTGATTTAAGTCTGCCCCAAAACTACGACCCACGAGATGCGAGTCATTAAAAGCTGTTGAAGAACGACATTTCGAGGCATCATTCTTCGTGTTCTCAGACTCATGCGACAGCGAGAAAACAATTCTCTGCAACTTGATTCTCCGGATCTGTTGACGCTCTATACCTCTCCCAAACTCTCCGTCCCCGTTCTACTGATCCTCTACACCTTATATAGCATCACATGCAAGAGAATCCTCCCTCATAACTCCTCGTATTCTCAAAAATATTCTCATGCAAAGTTACGGGAATATCTTCCCGATTTATCTTCTCGACGCGATTATTCCCTCTTAAATCTCTCCAGCTCACTTTTGCACGTTGCTTGATCGAGTTAGACACACCTCAAACACCGGAAACCTCACAGAAAACACGGGAAGTGTTTAACAGACCCGTGTAAAGCTCAACCCCTGTTTTATCTTCTCGTGGAATTTCCAGCCAAATATATGCAATTATAACACCAGTACCACGCCTGTTATGATCTGTCACATCACCCTAACAAATTCCAGCCATTGAGTCTCCCTCTAGCACGTCCAAATCTCGAACCAAAAATCTGACATAGCCTTTTATCTTTTCCCGCCAAAACTTAAGTTTGAAATGAAGAAGAAGGTGCCCCTTAACCAAATCCGTGGATGCCGAATATCAGGTGGGTGCCCCTTATCAATTGGGGGTGCCCCTTATCCAAAAGTGAAAGTCCGAATAACACTTGTCCTCCGGGCGCTTTAGACAACTTTTCGAGCCGATTTTTCCAAAAATGTTTATTGCCCAAAAATACCTACAAACACATAAAACACCAAAATTAATACAAAATCGAGTGCCAACAATATATAGTATTGAGATCAAATTAGACACAAAAATGTGTCTATCAAACGACAGGAATTGTCGTGGTGTGTTCCCACTGTGTCTCATATTGAGTCTTGTACTCCACAAATGTAAATGTGAAGTGACAAAGAATAATCGATTTTCAGAATGTACACTGATGTCGCTAAAGTGACAAGATCACACATACCAGCTGTAAATATTCCTGCAAGGATAGAAATCCTCGGTATGGGGTACACCATAGACTATGGTGTTGCAACTACACTTGGTGGAAGTGTAGTTGAGGCTGTGGCTCCATAAAGGAAGATGGAGAGACCACCAAGTTCGATCAATGCTCACCTATAAAGGAAGTAGATGAGTAAGACACAACCTAATTTGTATCATTAATGAAATCATCTCATTTTATTGTCTCTGACTATGTCCATGAATCAATACTGAAGGACTCTCCGAAGTTTTAAATGATTCTAGAGAACAATGAAAGCCTGACGGATTATGAGAATACACATGAGTCAATGGATGGATCATGTGTGCACAGTGATGATATAATCCATAAATAGTTGCTCAAGAAGTAGAGCACAATGAGATCGAACCATGCTTTATTTTGATTAATTTCAAATAAATAACATATTTGGTATATACAATCCAGGAGAACTTGGTTCTTTGACAAATATACATGTATTTGGTGTGGTAGTGCTAACCAACCAAGTGTAAAGCCTATTGGACATACATGATTAATTTGTCACAAAGCATAATGAGAAGAAAGCAGTCTTAAAGTATAAAGACTCGCCCAGTGGCACGAGATTTCTCACAAATCCCTGGAATTGTTCTCTTGTAACGAACTTTATAGTGTTCCGCTACTTAGTTAGCTTGGTAATTTCAAAATGACTTGGAATGCAACATATGTATGTGGTTGTTACGTATCTCTGAAAGAATCAAGAGATAAAAGATATTTACAAAAGTACTTGATAGCCTTTTGTTTCCCAAATCAAGTGACTCTAAACCACAGAGTGTGTTTACAATTAGATAGAACACTCACTTTTATATTGAAGCAATCAGGCGGATGTGGTATACCCCTCTAAGTGGCTATTTGATTTGGAGGGGATAGACAAGTAAGTTATTTTTCTTTGCGCATTCACAAGAAAGTTCCTGATTTGGAATTGTAGTTATCTATGTCGATGGTAAAGATGTAATGGGTACTCTTGATATGATAAGAGACCTTAAAATCTATTTGAAATCCGAATTTGAGATGAAAAATCTCGGGAAAGCTCGACCGAATACTGAGCTTGTGGTATATTATTCCACCAGTTTACATATGTCTAAAGTTGTCAGGAAATTTAACAAAGACATGCATCCTGATAGCACTCCCACGATTAGTCGAGGTTCAAATGTAAGTAAGTGACCATTTCGTCTAAAGGAAGATGACGAACATGTATTGGGAGATGAAATTCCCATATATAAGGACAATATACTCATTGTTGTACTTAGTATAGTAATGTACTCGATTAAATTTTACATCCTCAGGAAACTTGTTATCTAGATATAGCTTAGCGCCAACGCAACATCATTGGAATAGTATAGTGAAAGTAATCATGTACTTAAAAGTAACCATTGACATAAATTTGTTTTATCCCTGCAAAGACATAAAAAGGAATGCTAATGAAAGTGCTATGCAAAAGTTGTTGATTATGAAGGAAAAATAATCTCTCCTCCAACGAAAGTAATCAGGGGAGATGCGGTAGACTATTTTCTAGGTCATTACCGATATTCAGTTTCGAAAAGTACATGACTAAAGGAACAGTCTGGAACAACTCTGAAAGTAATCAGGAGGAGATGCCGAAATCATAGGGAGGATCCAAAGATATGAAGTCGACATATTTTACTTTGAAATTGAAGCTGTGTTGTACTCTTTTCCCTTCGATCGAGAATAGTTTTTCCCAAAGGGTTTTGTTACTCGACAAGGTTTTAAGCGAGACAACACTAAAAGCATCAAGTATGTTGAACGTTGAAGACATAAAGATCGCCGTTGATATTACTGAAAATATATGGATCAAATAAATGAAACGCGATATTCTATTAAGCAACGTAATTTTCAGAATCAACAACACGATCTTATAAACATTCATGTCACCAAAGTAAAGTGTGATAAACTCCTTTTGAATGTATTAGACTAATGAAAATTTTCTGACATCAGGGGGAGCATCTAATGGTGTGTTGAAATATTTTCCTTCACTGAGGTTACTTTTTCCCACGGGGTTTGTTACTCGGCAAGGTTTTTAATTAGACAACAACAAACACCAGGAATTAACTTCCAAAGTTAGGCTATTGTCTTTTCCAGAAGGATATTCTGCATATGAAGTTGTGAATCACCTAATCAACTTCAACGAAGCAAAGTGATCATCTGCAAAGGATCACCTTTACTTGCATCTGTCACATTGTACTCTTTCCCATTCGTCAAGGTTTTGTCCCACAGAGTTTCCATGTCAAGGTTTTAATGAGGCAACATATTCGAGTCTAACTATGTTCTACGTTTGCGTAATATTGTACTCTTTTTCTTTAGTTCAGTTTTTGTCCCTTTGGGTTTCCCTGACGAAGTTTTAACGAGACAATTAACTTAGACTCGTCGATCTTTGAAAATCGTATTGCATGTGATGAACTACAAGTGAAAAGTTTTACCAAGGTTTTATCCCACTGGGTTTTTCCTTGTCAAAGTTTTAATGAGGCGATTGATTTTTGCACAAGTCATCAAGAAAAGGACGACATTTGAAGAACTACATTCAAAGCACTATATTTGAAGTACTATGTATAAAGCTTTGTTATTGTACCACACATTGGGGAGTGTTATAGGGCATGTGGCCCATGTATGTGCGGTCCATTAGACGACTAGGTTTTCCCTTCCCCATATATAAAGAACCTTGTATTATGTAATCTCTGATGCCTCTTTATCAATAAGAAGTTCTTCTCTTTCTCCATCTCTATACCTATCTCTTGCTTTAACCCAACTGATACTACAAAAGGATATGGATAATTATTATTTTTTCATTTTAAAAATATTTTATTCGTAAAAAAAAAAAGAATTTTTTTTCTTTTTTTGCTTTTTATTTTAAACTTTTTTTTTCTTTATCATTTTGTCTTATTGTTGATGGTGGTTTTTAGCTTAGGGTTAAAATCGTAAAACTGTACAACTGACATGACGTCACTTTGACCATTAGCACATTTATTGAATCGATCAGCATGCCTACACAAGAATTACTGGGGTACCTTTTTTTTACATGGGTCATGTTCCACGGCAAAACCCTTAACATTGACCGACATCATCTATGCCAAACCCTAATTATCAGGCTACCGCGCCAAGGCATGCCAGCCGCACCACTATGCCAATGGAAAACCATGCCAGCCACATCTCCGTTCCAAGGCATGCCAACCATGCCAGCCGCACCACTGTGCCAATGGCAAACCATGCCATCCACATCTCTGCGCCAAGGCATGCCAACCATGCCAGCCGCACCACTGTGCCAATGGCAAACCATGCCATCCACATCTCCGCGCCAAGGCATGCCAACCATGCCAGCCGCACCACTGTGCCAATGGAAAACCATGCCAGCCAAGTCTACAACGCCAAGGCATGCCAACCATGCTAGCCACACCATGCGCCAATGGCATGCCAAACCCTTGGCCCCACCATGCCAAGCCAACCGCACCTTCCCTTGGCCCCAACCATGCTAGCCGCACCATGCGCCAATGGCATCCCAAACCCTTGGCCCCACTATGCCAAGCCATTTGCACCTTGCCTTGGCCCCACCATGCCAAGCCGTTCGTGCCAAACACTTGGCCCCACTATGCCAAGACCATCCGCGCCATTTCTTTCCTTGGCCCCACCATGCCGGCCTTCCCTATTGCGGCTACCAAAACGAAGGCGTGTGACGATAAATGGCCACACTTCCATCCTAGATGCAAATCCTAGACGTCCAAGGTCGCCAAACAACACATGGTAACATTTGGCCCAAAACCCTAGTTTTGTCCACGCCAACCGCACCTTTCCTTGGCCCCACCATGCCAAGCCATCTGTGCCAAACCCTTGGCCCCACTATGCCAAGACCATCCGCGCCATTTTTTTTCCTTGGCCCCACCATGCCGGCCTTCCCTATTGCGGCTACCAAAAAGAAGGCGTGCGACGATCAACGACCACCCTTCCATCCTAGATGCAAATCCTAGCCGTCCAAGGTCGCCAAACAAAGCATGGTAACCTTTGGCCCAAAATCCTAGTTTTGGCCACGCCAAACCGCGCCAAGGCATGCCATGCCACATGTGCCAATGGCATGCCAACCACCTTGCCGCGCCATACCATGTCAGCCTTCCCTATGTGGCCACCAAAACGAAGGCGTGCGACGATCAACGACCACCCTTCCATCCTAGATGCGAACCTAAGCGTCCAAGGTTGCCAAATAACGCATGGTAACCTTTGTCCCAAAACCCTAGGTTTGGCCACGCCAAACCGCGCCAAGGCATACCATACCATGTGTGCCAATGGCATACCAACCACCTTGACGCGTCACGCCACACCGGCCTTCCCTATGCGGCTACCAAAACGAAGGCCTGCAACAATTAATGGCCACTTTTTCATATAAGGTGCAGATCTTAGTAGTCCAAGGTTACCATCTAACGTTTGGAAACCTTTGGCCCTAGTTTGATCACGCCTAAACAAACCCAAAACCCTAACTTTTGGCCACGCCTAAACCAGGCCATAATAAAGCCATATTGATCATGCTTTCATGCCACTGGCTACCAAACGAAGGGTTGCAATAATCAACGGCTACCTTTCCTATTAAGATGCAAAATCTCGACCGTCGAGGGTCACCACCGAGCCGGCAAGTCTCCCAAGCTCAACTTTCCATACGATAACAACGTGCTACACGTTTTCCACGAAAACACTCGAGACATCAACGCATGTCACAAACTGGGGGATGCTCATTGGGTATTGGTTTGGCGGTTTACAGCGTGCAGCGTACACTACCCTCTTTATAAGAAAGTGTCATAAGGATGAGGCGGTTAGTAAATACAGTGTAACACCACTAAAAATCTCTACTCGGATCAGAAACTGAATTCAACCCATTTTAATGGAAAGCTAGAACGGTATACAGTGCGCGTGCGATTCGAATATAGGGTGCGTATAGACATGGCGAGTGCCATAAACTAAAATATGGGTGTTTTTAGCTAGATAGGTTGTCCCTTAGAAATATTAGGGTGCTAAAATGGAAATCTATAGAATCGTTGCATGCTTGACACGTTTCTAACATGAGAGCAGCTGAGGGTGTTTTAGTCTTTTCTTCACTATAAACTCAATTTAAAGAGACAAAACTCATTTTTCTTGTAAATTCCGACTCGCTCTCCTTTTGCAATTTAAACACCATGTTGTTTCCTAACCAACTCTAGTGGAAGAATTTTTGTATGGTGAAAGCAAAATTGAACGTTACTCGTCCTCCGTTTTCGGTTAAGGAACGCAAAGGTAAGGGGTTTTCTCAAATTTTCAGTTGATATTTACTTCATTTAAATGTATTGTATCTGGTTAGTTTCTCCATGTTTATGACTATCCATACGAGTCTGTGAATGGGTATTTGAGATGTTTTTTTTTTAAATCTTAACTTTTGTTCATGAATTTCTTTCAAATTATTTGTGTTGTATTTTATGAGTTTGCACATGCAAACTGGATTTGAAATCATACCTTTTATAGATTGATTTCTGCAAAGTGAATTTTTGAATGGTTCCTAAATGTTTGTAAATGACTTTCTAAAACAAATTAAGAATGATTGGTAGTCACCCAAGTTCTGATTTTTAATTTTAATCAAGCGTTAAATTGGGTTATCAAAGTAGTCTTTTAACTGTTTGCTAAAATGATCCAATGAGCCGCTTTTTTGAAATGTAGTTTGAGTCAATGAACATATTTATTTTGATTCCATGTTGGTCAGCGGTGAATGATTTACAACTGAAAATGTCACTTATAATCTTAGCCTTTGTCTTTGATTACCCGTTTTTACATTTAAGTGATTTTTCCTTTGAACTCCTTTATTTTATAATTACTTTGTACTAAAGAGGAAATGAAGCTTAATTTGTTATTTAAATCTCCATATTAAAATAGCCCTTTGTTTAAATTAGTACATGTGCTTAAGGATATAATGGCTTTCACATGGAATTTTTCATACTTGTTTTATATTTTTTTTTTATCCTTGCAGTAGCAGCTGACTGACCCTCTGCTGTTGTTTTTATTTTGAAAGAAAATCTTAATTTCATTGATTTCTAATTGGTTCTCATCTTTATGTCCCTTTGAACTATTTTTCCAACTAATTTGGACAACTGATCACTAGTGGTTTTCACTATTTTATACCCATTCACATGATGTTTTGTTATGTCTACTTTTCCCATTTATAAGCTATGCTCTTCTTAAACGTTACTGTTGATTCTATCTAATTTGCCGAAAGTGTTTGTACTTGCTTCCTTTAAGTGGTTCCTGCTGGAAGTTATTTTCTACCTTTGCATTTAACTCTTGCTATAAGGATTTTAATCGATACTGGAAGTTCATAGGCATTTAACTCTTGATTAACCCAAAACCTAGTGATGATGAAGATGATGAGGCTGAGAATTCATAGGCAATTAACAGAATTTTAATCGATACTGGAAGTTCCGTGGATATTCTTTTTTATCATACTTATAAAACTATGGGAGGAAAAGACGAAGATCTGATACCTTTAACTTACAAAATGTATGGTTTTAATGGTACTGCCAATAAGCCTAAAGGGGAAGTCAAAATGCGAATTCCGCTGAAAGGATTATCCTCTGAAATTCTGTTCTGTATAGTTGATGTGGAATCACCATACAACGCATTAATTGGGAGACCTTGGTTACATGGGATTCTAGGTGTAGCATCGACTTTCCATCAATGCATCAAGTTTCCCCATCCCAGTGGTATTGGCATCATAAAAGGAGATTGGATTGAAGGAAAGAAGTGTTATGAAATTGATGTAGAATCTTGCGAAGAAAGAGATGCAAAGAAGAAGTACTGGAAAAATAACATCAGAGAAATACAAAAAAGTGAAAGATTGATGATAGATGCAATAGAACAGAGAAAATAAAAGACGTTGCGAAACCGATGCATGCTGAAGGTAAGAAACGACGACGATTTCGCAAAAGGGACAGAAATAGCAGAAAATTTCAATAATGCAGAGGCAGAAAGTAGCAGAAGCAAGAGACTTAAGGAGTGAATGAATTTGTTGATTTTATGATTACGAAAGATATATGACTGATCTTATAAAAAAAAATAAAATAATAATTCTTTTGAGTAACAAAGATGAGATTGCGAAATTACAAAAGAGCTTATATGCAAAAGAAGAGACAAAATAATCAGAAAGGGGCGAACCTACTATGGCGTACACCCTAGTTCGCGAAATCAAAATTTCGCAAGAGGCAAATGTAAGACCTAAAGTGCGTTATAGAAGGGGTACTTATTGCATGGCTCAGCGAAAAGGTTACACCGCCCCTGGAACCTGAGTCATGGAGATTTGGGGTCAATAAAGCCCATCCAGGAGAGGTACCTTGGATTTTCAACCTAAGCTTATGACTTAGGTTGGACGACTGAGGGTCTCCTCTAAGGAGTACAACATCTGATCAAGGCGCCGAGGTACACGGTTGAGCCAAGAGTGCCTGGGGCGTTTGAAGCGTCTCGGCCATTCTTGGCAAGTCTTGACTTATGCTGCACTCGGCCCGAAGAAAACCCCACTTAGGGTGCAGTTTCGTAACCATAAGCCCTATAGGCAAAAGGGATAAGAGGCTGCGAAAACAACTGGTTGTTGTTAAGACCGGATGGGAGGAGCCAACCTTGTATGGTAGAGGTACGTCACCTTGAAGGGGAAACTAGGGGGAAGATAAGGGCGGCATCCTCCATTAGGGAGCTGATAAGTGTCTTAAGACACAAATGTCACAAGGCTTTATTTTCGCAAGAAAATTTAGGCTCGTCATATTTGTGCGACAATTCTGAAGAGGCAATAATACAAAAGAAAAATATAAGACGAGATCAATGGGTCAATACATGAAAGTGTAAGGACATCCTGCGATTTCTTCGCAAGACGGCAATGTCATAGGGCTTTATTTTCGCAACAAAATTTAGGCCTGTCATATTGTCGCAACAAAAATTATAAAAGAAAAAAGTTAAGGCAAGATCAAGGGGTTTTCGCATGCAAGTGCAAAAACGTCCTGCGATTTTGTCGCAATGACAAGAGGTGACAAAATAAGACCTTTAACTAGGAAGGCAAAATAAGACAACATAAGAGAAAAAGAAAGAATGAAATCTTATAAGAAATCAGGAAAAATTTGATTATGATGATTCTGCAGAAACAATTGCGAAATTGAGGAAAAATAATACAAAATAAGAGCAACAGAAGGAATGAAATTTTGCTTAATTTTTCATTCGAATACCTACTTGCGAAGATTCAAGAACTACCTACCTGTGAAGATTCAAGAAATACCTATTTGCGAAGATTCAAAAGTAACAGAAACAACGGAAAAAGCTGCGAGACTGAGGCATGAATACATGTTATTATCCAAAAGTAACTTGCTTAATCTCTCATTTGAATACAATTAACAGAGGCAAGTATGGGAATGAATAGAATAGGAACATGTTATTTGTTTCCATATGATAGATTTACGCATGCATGAAATGAAAGATTGATAATTATATATATATATATTGATTAACCATATTGCAAAAAAAAAGAATTGCCTTTTTAATATGTGCAGAAAGAAACAAGAAAAATAACTTGCATTTGAAGATTAAAGAAAATTAACAGCAAAGATTACAAAGATTGGTGATTAAAGAATGAATGTACATATATCACAAAAAGAGAAAGAAGAAAAAAGAGGTATTTCTTGTTTTGTTCTTCTTCATCTTCACCAAAATCTTCTTCTTCATCAGAGCTTTCTTCTTCACTAGCATAACTATCAGAGATATCCAGAGAAGGTACATTCCTTGGAATTTCTTCTAAAAGGAAAGGATAAGTAGAGTGAAGGATATTATTGTCATCACAGACCATCTTAATAGTCTGATTGCGAAAAAGAATAGCGTCATTCTTAAAGTTCGCGACAGTAATCTTTAGTTAGCTCTTCAGTCTGGCATATTTGTCATTGCGAGAAGAAAGATTCTTTGCAAGCTGCTCCTTTTCAGACTCAAGTTCTTTTATTATTTTGAGAAATCTCTCTTCAGCTCCTGCGAACATATATCGATAAGTCAGCGACTTGATGACAATTTTATGAAAGACAAACAGTTAAATAAAGAAGAACAATTAACAACCTTCTCTGTCAGAAATCATATCCCTAACCAAGGTCGTATGCTCAGCTTGAAGACTAACGTTAACACCTAAATTATTTCTGGCGTCATCTAGAATTTTCGCAGCCCAAGCGAATTCATCATCATTATTTATGAGAAGAAGGGAACGAATTTGATTCTCTCTTTCGCTAAGTATAGCATTTTGCGGTTAGATTCATCTCGTTCAATTTGAACCTCAAGAAGAGTCTTTTGGAATATCGCTAACGCTTGAGCACCTTGTCTAGCGATGCGATCTTTATCATCTATGAGATCACTGATCTTGGTTTTTAAAGCATTAACTTTCTCTTTAAAATTAAGATAAAAACGCTTAAATTGGTTGGCTAAGCCCAAACTGGATCTATGGTCAATTTCTAAGAGGCGAAATTTGGATTGGAGTTCATTTATGGGAAGAGATTTAATCTTGTCATTTGAAAAACTATTCAAAGAATTATTGAGGTGTTCAAGAAGGGTATTATTATCCATAGAGTCAGGGAATGAGCGAAGGAGAATGGCTTCATCAGAAAGGTTATAGACGTCTGCGAAAATGGTAAATCAGATGAGGGAAGATAATGAGAAAACAAAACAAAGGAAAAGAGAAAAATTTCATACCATAAAGTTGCTGGTTGGCACTTTGAAGACTAGATATCTTGTCCTTCTGAGTGGAAGAATCAACTTCTAATTGTTTATTCTTCTCGCAAAGATCAACAACTTCAGCCTCCAGTTCTTCGTTTCTCTTGTAAAGTTGAAGATTCTTCTTTTGGATAATACCACGCCTCTTTTCCAAATCTGAGGCAATAGCGAAAGAAGCCTTCCCAGTCTGCGAAGGAAAAATAAAGAAATTATCAAGATATAGTATAACCTTAAATCATAATTATGAAGAAAAAGAGAAATGAAGGCATACCAAGATAGCAAGAGAATTCAGAAAAATAGGAGTCATTGATCTGGAGACCCCATGAAGAGAATCATCGTCATCTAGTAAAGGGGCATCACAATTATAACCTAACTATAATGTATACTTGGCATGCATTGTGAGAGAAGAGTATTGGATGCTAGAATTGAAGATATCTGATAAAATTAAGCACTCAAGAACACTCAAGCAAAGTTGAAATCATAACAGTGAATTAGGATTTCATTGAAACCCTAGCAAACTAAACTAGAACATCAAAAACAACAAATAACACAAATTAAATCTAAATTGCTGCTCTGGATAGCCCAGGCATACCCTCAAACATCAAGTTACACCTTCTATTTATACATGCCCAGAAAACAAAACCCTAATTCTCTTTAAAATAGAAATTAAATGCTAACCCATTCGCTCATACCCTCTGAAATTGATGTTGGCTCTGTTTAATCGGTTCTCTGACTCCCTTGATGTTGATGTTAGAGAAAACCCTAATTCTAGCTATCTCAACCCTAGCTTCTAAGTTATGGAAGAAGCTAAGGGTAAAGATGACTAGAACTAGGGTGGTGGAGTGGGTGGTTGATGCAGTTGCTGTGGTGACAGGCTATGGAGGTGGTGGTGATGGCTCTGGTATGGCTGTGGTGTCGGGTGAGGAAGAAGAGGAGGGGGGGTGTGTCTGGTTCTGTCGGGTGAAGGAGAAGAAATGAGATTAGGTTTTGGTGATGGGAGTTTATATACGGGCTATGATGTTGAGCGGGAGTAGCAAAGTTTGATGCGATGGTTGGAGCGAGCGTCGTATCTCGGTGGAGCACATCTAACGGCTCAAATGATACGGGCTTGGATCGGGTCACGGGCGGGTGCAGGATAGCACAAGCCCATGTCTTGTAAATGGGTTGTTCCTTGTTGGGTTGCAAGCATTGCGCGCGCGGCTTTGGCTTCTGCTCCATAGACGCTTGCCTCCAATTCTTCGCTCTTTTGGCTCCTCAATTTCTCCGAGCTTTATTTATTACCTAAAAACACAAAATTAATTAATACAAATATTTATTCTTGAAAACAAAGAAAACACAGAATCTGGGATAATATCTGATTTCTGAGCACAAAAGATGAGTTAAGGCCAATAAAAAGGTGTATAAATATGCAATATTTGGAACTCATCAAATACCCCCAAACCTGAATTTTACTTGTCCTCAAGTGAAACAGAAATTAAGAAATCCTAACTATACCCCTGTCGCAGTCTCTCGAATGCATTTAGCGTATGCACTAAGCCTTTAAACCCCCTAGGTGTCCCTAGTGGACGAGTTGTAGTCTCGTGAGGGTTTACCAGAGAGGTGTACCCACAAAACCTTCTCCAACTTCAGAGTGTAAAAGAGTCTCAAGCATCCAAGGAGCTATGAGGACAAAGAGTTTCTCATGCTAGTAACAAGAAGTTAGAACTATCAAAGAACGCATTCTCATCCTTAAGTCTTGAGCGAGAAGTAACCATACCATATGAAAGAATTCGGATTCGATTGTGATCATAAGCCTCGACTTCTGCCTCACCATTAGGGTTTTATGATAATTGCACTCAAAAAGATCGCTTTTTAGTCTCTCATGTGTGCAGGAAGGAATAAAAGAGAAAATCCTGCACACGCTGTAGGTAAGAAGGATAACCTTCTGAAATAATTTCTGGAGACTCCACGAGTTGTGGACAAAGAATCTTTTTCGATGATCTCTAAGAAAGGAAATCAACCATTAGCAAGGATGGGAGTACTCACTTACCTTCTCACCCGATCGGCAATTAATATCACTCTCTCAGCATTCATAGAAACGTCTTCAATCTTCGGTCTTCGGTCTTCAATAGCTGATGACGAACTTCTGAACTTCACAAAAACTTGACAAACACATTTTTTTTTTTTATTTATCATGAAAATAACAATAAAACTCAATTTTCACAAACTTCATTAATTCTCATCTTCTTTTCTTTTATTTGTTGCACGTAAACCTTGGACTATATCAACTTTTCTTCAAATATTCTGATGTTGCTCCGCTTGCTGACGACGATGTGTTTCTATGAATCTGTTGATGTTGTTGAGAGGGAGAGAGTGATGCTAACTGCAAATCGGTATTTAGAAGGAGTTTTCATCTTTAAACGTCACCCTCATGATTGACAAAAATAGCACTCAAGAGATCAAAAATAGTGCTAAAAGTGGTGCGAAGTTGGGTAGCTCACCATTCCTACCCGGAATTAACGTACGGTGACACACACTCTAACAGCTTTTCTAGAAAGTTGCAAAAAATTGAAGGTTGGTGCCTCACTTGATGTAAAATGGGTAGTCTCCACTATGGGTGATCACAATTCTACTACCGAATATCTAAACAGCACCTAATTCGCCCTCCGGTATGGTTAAATCCAACTTTAACGCTCTAATCAACTAAGAAACCCGATTGTGTTCTCCGATACTTCCAAGTTCTGTTATTTCGGTCAGACTCTCTATGTAAACGTAGCTAGAAGCATGCTAGTGACTCTAAAATCTCTAAAAGTTGGAGGTTTTTATTTACAAAAAGAGTTTTTTTTTTTTTTTTTTTTTTTTTTTTTTTTTTTTAAAGAAAGACTGAAAACTCTAAATGCAAATGCAAATGCACCCCCAAACCTAAATCAAACATTGTCCTCAATATGTCGACAGATAGAAAAAAATTTAAACAGTCACATACCAAGAGAACTATGCTGATAAGAGAAAAGGGAAGAGATTACCGGATGTCGGCGGGAGCAAGGTTAGAGCTTCACTAGTCAAGGCTAGCATCCAACATTCTCAGTGGAGATCATATCGGATTAGCACAATATATGCACAAGAAAACTCAACCGATGCAAGAAGGAAAAATTAACAAGTCCTACTGGATTATATACAATGAAAATTCACCATACACCAACAGTCTAAAGAGTTGAGGATCAACCCAAAAGACGGTATGCAGAAACATCAACAGTCTTACACAAATATAATATGAGAGTGCAAGTAAGACTGCATATGTGAATGAGTTTCCCCCAAACCTAAACTTGTCAACAGGTGTGTTTGAAAGCACAAAATCTTGCAATTTTAAAGGTACATCATGCACAAGTTCTAACTCAAAATGAGTTTTGCTAAGAACAGGCAGACATACACATTCCAACTGTGGCTCCCTAAAGGTGTCATACTTTGATGCAAAATCGTCCAAGAGGACTTGGGAAGCACAAAGTTCTAGGCCTAGATTAGGCATTTTCAGAAAAGTTGGTTTTGCAATTTTGTTACAAACTACACCTAGGTTTGGTGGAGGAGATTCAGTTTGTGACTTAGGAGAGAGATTAGGTACATCTAAGTTGTTTTCATGTATAAAATCATTTGCACCATCACACACTTTCCTAAGGTCAGAAGAAGGTAGATCATGTTCACCTGCATAGAACAATTCATCACTCTCCATGTCATACTCATCATTATCCAAAAGTTCAATCTCATGCATAAGATCATTGGTGTCAGCATTCTCATTTTCAGATCCCAAATCAGCATCACATGTATGAATATTAGAAGAAGCATCATTCATAGGGTTCACAGAAGAGACACTTAATGTCTCTGAACCTAAAGATTCCACTACATTTTCAAAATACACATGCTCCTCATATTCATCATCATCATCATCATAACAAAAATTCATCTCCCCATTCAAAATTTGAGTTACAGTGTACTCATCTACCTCTAGATTAGGTTCATATTCAGTGTTAGTTGCATGAGTAGGCATAGAAGAGGAGTCTTCACTAGTGGGTATGCAAGTTTCATATGAATGATCATTACATGGTTGTGCACATGGTTCACTAGAGAAGGGATGATCATGCATTTTCCATCCAAGTATATCATTGTGTTGCTCTATGAGCTTTTCCATTAGTGACTGCATACAAGGGGTTGGGGGAGTATAACATTGTTCATCCTCCCATGGTGGTTGATGATACATGTGTACATGGTTGTAAGGGTTCTTAGAATACTGGTCGCAACCTTCGAAAGGTTGATTATGGTCCCAATGATTACCAGTATATTCACTTCTAGACAATTCGTACATTGGATTATCATGGCTTTCCCTAGACTGCCTAAAATCATGCAAAATATAGCAGTTCTCAGCAGGGTGGCCTAAGCTACCACACAAGGTACAAGCATACATTTCATATTGTCTAGGGGAATTAGATTCGACAGATCTCTCATGTAATTGCCTTTCTAAAGCAGATACTTGAGCTTCTAATTGATCGAGAAGTGATGACTGGTATGAGAAAAGTGTTCATTTTCAACCTGTGGTGGATGATACATGTGCTCATAATGATTAGGGTATGTGGAGTCAGGGCCCTGAGAAGGCTCATAGTATTCCCTAAAATCACTATGGTATGTGGGGAGTTCATACTGTGAAGCATGCCCGTAAGCAAGCTCTCTAATGGATTTGTTTGTATCCCTAGTTGCAGACCAAAATCCTGACATGATCTAGCAACTCAATTTGAACTCAAAAAGAAGCATAGCACACATCATATCATGTATAACCAATGATGTTTCAAAACAGGGAAGGTAAGCCCAAATGATGCAAAGCCCAGTTGTTGTGGGCTCAGTTTTGGTTTATAGTGGGATTTGGTTTATGAGGCTTTGTTTGGTTTGTGTGGGTTTTGGTTTGTTGCACAGTGGGCTTCAGTCTATGTGCAGCCCAGGATATGTGGGCTTCAGGCTATGCAAAGAACAAGTTACACAGCCCAGTGGAACTGGGTTCAGCCCAATTGTTGGCACAGCCCAGGATATGTGCGGCCCAGGTTATAATGCAAGCCCAGTGCACAGTGGCTTTAGTTTGTGTTGAGCCCAATGGTTGGGCTTCAGCTTATGTGCAGCCCACTACTTATGTGCACAGAATAACTGAATTTTTGCAACTCAGCTCAGTCGAGGTTGGTAGTATGCACAGATTGGTAAAGCCCAAGGAAAGTAAGATGCACAGCCTTGATAGACACATTTTTGTGTCTGAATAGTCCTCATTGTCTCTATTGTTGGAACTCGATTTTTGTACTAATATTGTGTTTTTTATGTATTTTTAGGTATTTTTGGAAATAAATATTTTTTGGAAAATTCGGCTCGAAAAGTTGCTCGTAGCACCCCCGGAGGACATTTGTTATTCGGACTCCGAAACGGATAAGGGGCGACCCTTTGGATAAGGGGTGACCTTCTTCCTCATTTCAAATTTTGAGAAAAGGCGGGAAAAAAAAAAGGGTTTCGCCTGGCAGATTTTGGTCGAATATTTGAAGGCGTTTCAGGGCGATTCAATGGCCAAAACTCATTGGGTATGTTCCTCTTGGATAGACAGGGGTGATATAGGAGTTGGTTTCGATCCGGTTGGTTTGGAATTGCCGCGAGAAGGAAATCGGGGCAGCACACGCCGGAGAAGATATTCACGAGATTACAAAGGATTTGGACGTGCAAGCTTGTGCACAGGTGTGCTAAACTGAATTATAATCGTGTAGAATGCAAATAAGGATGGTTCACAAACAACAAGATCGCATGCGGGAGCAAAAAAGGGAAAAAATATTTCACGTATCAAAGCGAGTAATGGAGGATTATTCCGGCGTAAATACGGTTATTCTTAGGCCCTGTCGAGTATAAAAAGGCTTGTGGGTTCATAGAGAAGGGAACAGAGAGTTTGGGAGGTTTTGGTACGCTACAAGAGCCGGAAAATCGATTTTCAAGAATTGAGTTCTGCTGCTGCTTCTCTGAAGAACACGAAGAACAGACTCTCAAGGACAGTCGTTCTTCAACAGTAACAGAGACCCACATCCGTGCGTCGCAATACGGAGGGAGGCAGACTTAAAATTTGTAACAGTTTCAACCCTTCCTTGTAACAGTGTTTGCAACATCTATAACTGTTGCAAACCCAATTTTCATCATTTTCTCCATATTCATCATTTGTAACCCTTTGAGCATAAATGAAATCAAATTTTGAGCGTGTTTCCAACATGATGAGCGGCTAATTCTCTCGTAACCAAGGCAATGGATGAAGCTATTCACACATGAACAATGGGTAACTATTTTATTTTCTCTAATATTTAATTATAATTCACTCAATCTTTTGCTTTTGCAGAGTTCTTCAAAGTTTACATAATTTTCTTCATTAGTTGTGATCAATTAGATAGGTTATGCTTTGGTTAGATAATCTATGCTTAGGGATACAATTAGTTTTTGAGAATATGTTTGATTATTTGTGGATTAAGAAATAAAGGATTAAAAGGATAATTAGAGTTATGAAATATTTGATATCATTCATGTGTAATAGTGGATTCTAGTGTCTTGGTTATATTCCTAATATCTTGAAATCAATTTTGAATCAAATTTTCTTTATTTTGAATTTTTATTAAATCTAAAATCTTTTGCTTTCACAAGTCTGAACGAACCTAATTACTACAACTCAATTGAAATTCTCATCAATTTTTGGCGCCATTGCCGCGACGCAGGACTTGTCTTTAGGCTAGAGTTTTTAGAATTTTTTTTTTTAGGTTTTTATTTGTTTTTTATTTTTATTTGTTCTTCTTTACGTTTTTGGGTTTTTGTCTTTTCCTTTCAGATTTTGGGATTTGGAGCGAAAGAAATATTTGCCAAAGCTTTTGGTGGATACTTAAAGATTTGGAGTTAAAGACAAAGCAAAAGGAGCGAAAGAAGAAGATTTTTTTATATTTTATAAAAGAGAAAAAAAAAAGAGAGGCATTTTTATTATTTTTTTTAGATATTTTTTTTTATTTTTTTAGACTTTCCTTTCCTTTTCTTTTACTTTTTGGACTTGGACATTTGGACATTCGGACATTCCTTTTTTTTTTTTAAACCCTACGGAAGGGTAGTATTAAATATCAAACTGTTTGCAGAGAAGGACGGTGATTACGATATCACCTCGGCCCCTTGGGTTCGTACATGACATAGTAGTCGTGGCCCGAGTCGACTACAACGGTTCATCCCCGTCAGTACGGGAGGTAAGTTTGTCGAAACACTCGCGAATCCCCTGCTAGCGAGTTACTGTCTTCCTTCGTGTGAATATATGTTGAGGACTTGAAAACGGCTGTTTTTAATTTCCTAGTAAAGGGCAAGGACTGGCCATATAAGATAAGGGTTCGGATTTCATCACCGTTCTCTTCTTGCCCGCCTTAGGAAAACAATACTTAACGCGAACCTAAGCCTTAAAATCTGGAATAGAACGAGACCGATAGGGTAACGAGCTTAGTAGGAAAGTTTTCCGAAAAATATTGGTTACTCTTTTAGCATACTTTGAAGTTCATGATGGTCTCTGTGAAGTTGAATGCGTGACTGCGCCGCCTTGTATTTGCGGTAAGGCCTTGGGTATCAAAGCTCCACTGAGCTTCCCTCGCCTTGATTCAACTTACTTTGACTCGGATTGATCCAGAGGGGTTTGCTTAAATTGTAACGAATTCCCTTTCGGACGATTAGAAGCTGGTCTAGAAAACAATCTAAGTGGAGCCATCATGCTTTTTGTTTGCTAGATATCATTAGGTTTGCTGTGGTGGAGTCAGCCTTGTTTGTGCTTGCATAGAACTTCCCTTCCTTTTAGGATTTTTCTTTTAGTTTTTTTTTTTTTTTTAGTGTATGCCCGAGGTCTTTAAAGAACGGGCTTGGAAAAGAAATACTCTAGGTCGTTTGATTAGTGACAAACCTAGTAGTTCTTCTTGTGAAGGCGGGGAACTCGAAGACTCTTCTTTTGAGAGCCCCGTTTTTGGAAACTTCAGTTTTGAAAATCTGTCTCTTAGCGAGGAAAATACCCCTAGTACTTCAGTTGTGCCAACGATGGCAACTTTGAAAGATTACATGTTCCCAACTGGGAACAACCGAGCTTCATGCATAAAATTGCCAGCCAATACGGCTAACTTCGAGATAAAAGCTAGTATCCTTGAGATGATCCCTATATTCTTAGGAAAAGAGGATGAGAACCCTTATTTTCATATTAGGGACTTTGAGGAAATTTGTGGGACAGTTAGAATAAAAGACCTAGCGATGAAGTTTTGAAACTTAAGATGTTCCCATTTTCCTTAAAAGATAAAGCCAAGACTGGCTAAACAACTTACCATCCGGATCCATTGAAACATGGCAGGAACTTATTTTGCTTTCTATATGAAATTCTACCTAAGCATAAACTACGCAGTTGTTAGGCGAGAAAATTAGTGCTAGTGTGCAACAAGAGGGAGAGTCTCTTTATAGGTTTTTAGAGAGATTCAATGATCTCCTATCTCGGTGTCCTCACCATGGATTTGATAAGATGAAACTTGTTGGGATTATTTATGATGGTTTAGACTATTCGACCAAAGCCATGGTCGAGTCTATGTGTCTTTGGTGAGTTCACTAGTAAAAGTGCTGAGGATGCCTTTACCTTCTTAGGAGTTGTTCTTTGAGAAATCCCAACAGTGGGAGTCTTGTGTTGAACCCCCTAAAAGACTCTTGGTCAATAGAAGTAGCACCAATGTGGTAGATACGAGCTTCGGGTCAGATGCTAAGTTTGCTGCTTTATCTAGAAGGTTAGAAGCTTTAGAAATGGGTCAGTCTAAAAATAGGTCTCTTGGCGAACCTAATAGAACCTCTCAAGTATCTAGTTGTGGAATAGAGCCCGATAACTCATTTTGGGAAGGTCAGGTTAGTGAAGAGCAAGCTCATGCCGTCTATAACAATGCTAGGTTTGAGAACCGTCAGAAGTATGACCCATACTCAGAGACCTACAATCCTGGTTGGAGAAACCACCCTAATTTCTCTTGGTCTAAGGGCCAGAATCAGGGACAGTCTAGTAATTCTCAGCCACCCCCAGGTTTTGGTTATAATAAGAATTCTTCAGGTCAAACCCAGTTCCAAAACCCTTCTGAGAATAGAATGACTACCTTAGAGGAATCTTTTAGTATACTAAAAAAGAGCCAGGATATGTTAGCACAGAGCCAGGAAATGTTAGTAAAGAGCCAGGGTAATTTTCAAGAGGAAACCAAGCAGAATTTTAAGAATAATTCCCAGTCCCTTGCTAAACTAGAACTTCAAGTCGGCCAAATTGCTAAGTTCCTTAGTGAGAGAGAAGATGGAAGGTTCCCTAGTCATACTAATCCTAACCCTAAAGGAGAGAAATCGTACAATCATGTGAATTCTATTACAACCCTTAGGAGTGGGAAGAAAGTTGACAATAAGGTCGCCATGCCTGATAGTGAACATGCTGTAGTTCACCCTTCTGAGCCAGAAAATGAGGAGACTGATAGAGTCTCTAATGAGACCAATGAGGGTCATATTGAGCCAGGCTTTGTTCCCAAAGCCCCGTTCCCCCAGCTGCTAGTTCCAACTAAGAGGGAGTCCAACTTTAATGATATATTGGAGGTTTTTAAGCAGGTTACTATCAACCTCCCATTGTTGGATGCGATTAAGCAGATTCCCGCTTATGCCAAGTTTCTTAAGGACTTGTGTACACGAAAGCGTAAGCTTAGTGTTCAGAAGAAAGCCTTCCTAGCTAGTCATGTGAGTTCCATTATTCAGAATACCACTACTCCTAAGTATAAGGACCCAGGGTCCCCTACCATTTCTTGCACAATAGGTAAATACCGTGTTGAGAAAGCTTTGCTTGACTTAGGAGCCAGTGTGAACCTACTTCCATACCATGTGTACCTTAAGCTAGGACTTGGTGAGATGAAACCTACCCAGATGACTCTTCAGTTAGCTGATAGGTCCGTTAAAATTCCTCGTGGTGTGATCGAGGATGTTCTCATAGAGGTCGACAAGTTTATTTATCCGGTGGATTTTGTTATCCTAGATACCCAACTTTGTCCCGACCCGAGAGAACCGGATACCGGTAATTTTAGGTCGCCCGTTTTTAGCTACATCCAATGCGATCATTAAGCTGTCGAACCGGTATTATGAATTTGTCTTTTGGTAATATGACTATTGAGCTGAACGTTTTCCATATTAGTAAGCTACCCTCTGAACTATATGACTCAAGCATAGAAGAGGTGAACATGATAGGAACATTAGTCGAGGAGTCATTACCAAACACTTTGTTAGAAGATCCATTAGAGAAATGCCTAGCTCACTTTGGGATTGATTTTGATGATGATGATGTGATTAATAAGGTGAATGCCTTGTTAGATTCAACCCCGTTGATAGACACTAGTAATGGGTGGAAACCCAAGTTCGAACCTCTACCCGTTTCTAAGTCTACCCTAGTTCCTTCGTTAGAAGAGCCTCCTAAGTTGGACCTAAAACCATTGCCAGATACCCTGAAGTATGTGTTTCTAGGACCATCTGAAACTTTACCTGTGATTATTGCTTCCAACTTGGATAGTGATCAGGAAAGTAGGCTAGTAACCGTCCTTCAAAACAACAAGGAAGCTTTAGGGTGGACCATAGCGGACATTAAGGGTATAAGTCCTACTTGTTTGTATGCATCGGATCTATTTAGAGGAAGATACCAAACCTTCTAGGGAGATGCAACGTCGACTAAACCCCAATATGAAAGAAGTAGTTCGAACCGAGATCCTTGTCGTTAGATGCAGGCATTATCTACCCTATCTCGGAGACAGTAAGTGGGTCAGCCCCGTTCGGGTTGTTCCCAAGAAATCCAGTATACTCGTAGTCCGGAATGATAACAATGAGTTAATCCCTACCCGAGTGACCACGGGTTGGCGTGTTTGTATTGACTATAGGAAATTGAACAAGGTCACTAGGAAGGACCACTTTCCCCTTCCCTTCATTGACCAGATGCTAGAGAGATTAGCTGGACATAGTTATTCTCGCTTTTTAGATGGATACTCGGCTATAATCAGATCGTTATTGCCCCAGAAGACCAGGAGAAAACCACTTTTACCTGTCCCTTTGGCACCTTTGCGTATAGACGCATGCCTTTCGGGCTATGTAACGCCCTGCAACTTTTCGGCGTTGCATGATGAGCATATTTTCGGATATGGTAGAGCGGTTCTTGGAGGTCTTTATGGATGATTTTTCAGTGTTTGGTTCGTCTTTCGATGAGTGCTTGCATCATTTGTCATTAGTGTTGACTAGATGTAAGGAAAAGAATCTAGTGCTTAATTGGGAGAAATGTCACTTTATGGTTCAATCAGGAATTGTTTTAGGGCATATCGTATCTTCTAAGGGTATAGAGGTAGATAAAGCCAAAGTTGACCTTATCAAGACTTTACAGGTCCCAAAAACCGTAAAAGATATTAGGTCATTCTTAGGGCATGCTGGTTTTTATCGTCGATTCATTAAGGATTTTAGCTTGATTTCTAGACCTCTTTGCAATTTGCTTGCAAAAGATGTTAAGTTTGTCTTTGATGATGCTTGTTTAGAGGCTTTTGAGAAGCTTAAGACTTTACTCACTACCGCACCCATAGTCAGGCACCTAACTGGAACCTACCCTTTGAGATCATGTGCGATGCTTCAGATTATGCTATTGGTGTTGTGCTAGGACAGCGAGAAAACAAATTACTTCACGTGATTTACTATGCTAGCAAAACTCTGAATGATGCCCAGTTGAACTATACCACTACATAGAAGGAACTGTTAGCCATTGTGTTTGCCTTAGACAAGTTTAGACCCTATCTCTTAGGTTCTAAGATCGTAATCTATACCGATCATGCTGCTTTGAAATACCTTTTGTCTAAGAAGGATACCAAACCTAGATTGATTAGATGGATCCTTTTATTACAAGAATTTTGTCCAGACATTAGAGACAAAAGGGTGCGAGAAAATGTAGTAGTGAGACCACTTGTCTAGGCTAGTTGTTAGTTCCCCTGATGATTCCATTCATATAAGGGATAGCTTTCCTGATGAACAATTGTTCTCTGTTTCCCAATCACCTTGGTATGCTAATATAGTGAACTATCTTGTTACTGGTCGAATGCCCCAACATTGGGGTAAACAAGATCGTTCTAGGTTTTTAGCCGAGGTTAAGCACTTCTTTTGGGATGATCCTTATTTATTTAAGTATTGTCCGGACCAGATTATTAGGAGATGTATACACGAGAGTGACCAGTCGGTATTATTTCCTTTTGTCATGATCATGGTTGTGGGGGTCACTTTAGTGCTAAGAAGACTGCTGCTAAGATATTGCAGTGTGGATTCTACTGGCCGTCGTTGTTTAAAGACTCCCACAGTTACTGTGTTACTTGTGAACGTTGCCAGAAATTATTAACCATTTCCCGTAGGAACATGATGCCCTTGAACCCTATTTTAATCGTTGAGGTCTTTGATGTGTGGGGTATTGACTTTATGGGTCCGTTTCCTAATTCCTTTGGTAACCTATACATCCTTGTCGTCGTAGACTATGTCTCTAAGTGGATTGAGGCGGTTGAGTGTAAAACCAATGACCATAGGGTTGTGATTGAGTTCTTGAAAAATAATATACTTACACGTTTTGGTACACCGCGAGCTATAATTAGTGATGGAGGGTCTCACTTTTGTAATGGACCTTTTAAGCTTTTGATGAAGAAATATGGTATTACACATAAGGTAGCCACCCCGTATCATCCACAGACTAGTGGTCAGGTAGAGGTTTCTAATAGGGAGATAAAACGTATATTAGAGAAAACAGTCAATCCTAATCGGAAAGACTGGTCGTCTAGGCTTACTGATGCCTTATGGGCTTACCGTACTGCGTTCAAAACCCCTATTGGAATGTCGCCTTATCGGCTTGTTTATGGCAAGGCATGTCATTTACCTGTTGAGTTAGAACATAGAGCTTATTGGGCTGTTAAGCAGCTAAATTTTTCACTTGACAAGGCAGGAGCCCATAGGAAACTCCAGCTCAATGAGTTGGACGAGATTCGTATAGATGCTTACGATAGTGCAAAGGAGTATAAGAACAAAATGAAACTTGTGCATGATAGAAATATTTTACGGAAGTCATTTTCTCAGGTCAAAAAGTTCTTCGTATGATACCCGCTTGCATCTTTTCCCCGGGAAGTTACGTTCTCGGTGGACGGGTCCTTTTATTGTTCGCTTGTATTTCCTCATGGAGCTGTTGAGATCGAGACACCGGATGGTAGTAGTTCTTCGAAGGTTAACGGTCAGAGATTGAAACCCTTTTTAGAGCCCTTTCCTATAGGTGATGTTGAGGAGGTCCCTCTGGAGGACCCTGTTTACCCTTGATTGACCATCGAGGCGATTGTATGTTGTATATTAGTTTTTGATTTCTCTCTTCACCCAGGTACTATCTTTCCGACTTCTTTCTTTACTGATTCCTCATGTTACTTTACTTTTAGGTAGGGCTGGCAATGGATAGCCGAAATCCGAGATCCGTTTC